>VBVQ01000449.1:0-58799 GCA_011636635.1 Tetramorium simillimum | reverse complement strand
TCGACAACCCAGGTAGAACAAAAATTATGATATTATATTGACAAAATAATGCTAAAACAGCGATAAAATGACATAATAATGACATTTTGGAGTCATTTTGATATCATTTTGACATATTTGTGATTTCTTATTCTATCTGAGCAATGTAGCAGGTGGAATTCAAATACCTTTATTTCACAAATCGAAATAGAAGGCACAAATCGCTGACATTAGATATTTTTCGATTAATTTTTGTCAAGCTTTTTTACCTTACCTTTATATGTATTGTGCGTGTATGTATAACATGTGTATACATGTGACATACTATATGTATATACACACACACATACACACGACGCCGGTAATGTAGCGTCAGATTTCGTTCGTCCCTATAACCTTATTTATAAGCGAAATGATGCAGTCAATAACGTGTATTCGTTAATCCTTCGCTTTTTATAATCGGTTACACATATATAAGGTGATATTCGAGGTTTTCTTTGCTTAGCGATTGTCATTGTCCTAACAACGGAAAGATAACGTGTGTCTTAAATTAAAGTATAAATTGTGCTACTTATCTAAAGTCGCATTATCAGTGGGGTATATAAACGGGATCTTGAATTGCAAACGTGTATCTTACAATCGTACTTCGCAAGACATCGTGACAAAAGAGTCAGGATGGCGCAGGTAAACAACTTCTTTCTTATTCTTGTTTCTTATGTTACTGAACTTTGCAGTAATATTTTTTCTATTAAGCAACGCATGATTGTGCATAGAAAATATCTTTGCAGGTGAAAGAGCTGGTGAACCTGTACAAAGTGTTAGCTGCGTACCCATCCTTGGGCGGCGCACAGATTTTGGGTACCAAGAACGGCAGGTTGTCCATCCAGGGGTCATGGACGCAGAGGAATCTGGAGAGGAAGACGGACCAACGCTTCTTACAGAATTACGATTTAAATTCAGACTTGACCCCAATTTCCATTGGATTTCCAATTGACATTACCACGGAGTATGCAATTTGGATAGCATTAGCAGACAATGTGAAATATTTCATGTAAATATTGCCTGCACTTAGATATATTTGTTTCGAATAGGTTGACGTCCGCCCTGTCAAAGAATGAAGAACGTAGAGCTGTGCTGCGACAAGCCACCATTGATAATTCTACGAAGCAATTCATAGAAATCTGGGATAAGCAGCATTTTGTGAAAAATTATGATCTATCTGCTCTGGATGTCCATGGAGATGTTTACACAGACGGTATAAGCTTTGATCTCTTATCTCATATAATATATTTTTTAATTTTATTTTAAATATATATTAACTATGTGCTTCTTTTGTAGCTGAATTTCGTTCGTTTGAATGGTCTCCGGATAATACCAAGGTTCTGTATATAGCAGAAAAGAAGCTCGCTAAGTCGGAACCATTTTATAAACAAAAGTCATTGGATAAGAAAGACAAGGACAAGAAAGACGAAGACGAAGCAACAGTGGTAATCTTTATTTTTTTTATTATTTCCTTAAATTATAGAATATTCTGTTTGTACGTACATACCTTATCCTACATTTCTTATTGATGCAGGGTAATGAATATATTCACAAACCACATTGGGGAGAACAATTAGTAGGTAAACACCGACCTGTTGTTGCTGTTCTCGATACGACGATAGACACCATTACAGTTTTATCTGGAATACCAGATGAACTTTCTCCCGGTCAAGTGACTTGGACGAAAGATCAGGATGTAATAGGTGTTGCTTGGAAGCATGAGCCAATGTACTTAGGTCTTACTGCATGCACCAATAGAAATTCCTGGATATTTTTATTAAAAAATGGAGAATTTCGTAAGTAACATTTAAACAATTAGTAGAGGAGATATGTGTATAAAATAGCAAAAAAAGATAATAACTTTTGTTGTGTAGGAAAATTGTCTGATGAAGGATGTGCTGTCCACAGTCCTAGAATCAGCCCTGATGGAAATTATCTCGTCTGGTTGCAGAGGGAAGCAGGTCCCCTTCCACATCATAATGTGCACAAACTTATGTTTCGAGATTTGAGATTGGAAGATCATGTAATATTATATTAAATATTAAATTAATGATTAGATTAATTACAAGTCGAAAATTACGAGAAATACATTTAATATCGAATTGTTTTGTCTGATATCTAGACTGTCGAGCTCGTGGAAGCAGTGCGAACGAGTAAAACAATTAATCTTGATAAACAGTTTTACGGAATATATGGTCGCTTACCTCGTCGTTGTTGGAGTGACGATTCTCAATTCTTGTTTTTCAGTACACCTCAAAGGAACAATGTCGTCTCATATATCGTAAATATAAGTAAGATACTAAAACTTTATCTTAAAGTTAAACTATGACTTAATACATTTGAAAGTATATCAATTTATTTTCTTGTTATTTAAAAGAATAATAAATTGTCTTTACAGTAACGAAAGATATTACTGAGATAAAAAATGACAAAAGCAGTCTTGTTATATTGGATGTAAAGGAGGATGTGATTGCGTTTTTGAACACTTCTTTAACGCAACCTTCTAGCCTTATGATAGGTCGTTTTAAGGCTGAAGCAGCAAATAATGGGGATATCTCCAGAATTGCGATTACTACTCCAATGAAAATCCATGGTTTCGAAGAAATTGTATTTGAACCTAATGAACATATTTATGATAATGATGAGAGCATAAGTAAGTAAATCGTATTATCTTTTGCACAATTTCTCTTAATGCAGCTATTTGAATGTTGTTTCTTCACTTTTCAGAGCAATTCAATTATATTTATTTCGGGCCAAAAAGGGGTAAAGAACAATCGGTACCTTTTATAGTTATACCACATGGAGGACCTCATAGCGGTTTTGCAAATTTATTTTCTCTCGAATCTGCTTTCTTGGTATTAGCAGGTAATAGACAAATCGTAACTTTATCTTTGCATAACATTTTAAGTTTTATTACATTAATTCTGCGTATTTCAGGTTTTGCAGTAGTGCAAGTGAACTATCGTGGTTCTACGGGAATGGGTAGCGCGACGGTGGAGTACCTTCAAGGAAAAGTTGGAAACGTGGACGTGAAGGATTGCATAACTGCTACGCAGGAAGCGGTCAAGAAGTATCCTTGGCTCGATCTTAATCGCGCAGGTCTTTGCGGCGGATCTCACGGTGGATTCTTGGTAGCACACTTGAGTGGACAAGCTCCAGTAAGCGAGTCAAATTAACAATCTATAACAATCTATTAATTTGAATATCAAGATAACTCTTTATTTCAGGATATGTTTAAAGCAGTAATTGCAAAAAATCCGGTAATCGATATCTCCATCATGTTCGGTATATCCGACATCCCAGACTGGTAAAGAGAAACTTAATACTTAATAACGATATTCCTCACGTCCTAATTATTCAATATTTGTATTTCAGTCGCAATGTTCTGACTAAGGAAGAGAAAATAGCATATCTTCATAATGTGTAAGCTTAATCGTTATGTGTACCAATACAAATGTATCAATAGTCGCGACTAGTCTAAACTTGACTGAAATGCATAGTCTTCTTTTTGTATATAAAATTATGTGAATTATTTGTGACTGCGGTTTACGCAACAATGTGTATTCACATCAAGTTATTATTCACACTAACATGATTTAATTTCTCATTGCAGGTGCGCTGTGGAGGCGGGTCTTCTTTGCAACATCGTTACCGGTCCTTGGCCTGCAGACGTCGACATGTTTGTGAAAATGAAGAAATGCTCGCCTATCATTCATGTCGACAAAGTCAAGGCGGCGACCTTGGTCTGCATTGGAACGAAAGATCTACGAGTACCATGCTCTCAAGGAACGATGTGGTACAACCGGCTCAAAGTTAACAAAGTGAAAACTAAGTAAGTTGACATTCATTTTTAAGTAAACTCGAAGTATATAAGAAATCTTGCATTGTTATTGAAAAATTTATATCAGGATGCTCGTGTACGATGACAATCATCAGTTGTCAACTGGCTCAGCTGAGATCGATCACATCATCAACGATTGCCTATGGTTACTGGAACATACGTCTAAAGAATCCGAAGAGAAATAAATTGCAGCGTTTGATTATATGTGTGTATATATACATCAATTTTTATTATCACAAATTGAATATTTACATGATTTTATTACATACATTTTATAAAGAAACTTACAGTAATATTTAATATCCAAAAATATACGCAAACGTCTAATATTTGTATACTTTCTATAAAATTTTTATACTGTATATACGTACAAAAATTATTTTATATGTATGTATATGTGTCGCCCATACTCAAATATGCGTAGCATTCTCAAGATATGCTACAATATAGCGAGTTTATATACCACGATTATGATTGATATAATTATCTATCGTATGATTATGAACACAACAGATCTCATCAGATTCTTTTGTTTTCGAGATACAAATATGTTATCGTTATATATTGTCGCAAGATGTAACAACTTAAATAAGGGAAACTAATACATGTAAAGCTGATGAGATGTAGCTTTAAATTTAATTAACATATTTAAAAAATACTGCACGTTATTTTGATACGAAAAGTTATAATATTTCATCAAATACTAAGAAGCTGTTTTAAGGCCTCTACTTCTTCGTTGCCGCTGTCGATGAATAAAATTCTCGTGGTATTATTTCTTAAATGTTAGAAAATAATACGAAACGTAGAAATTCACGTTTAAGACTCCTGTTTTCTCACTGTAACTAAGTTATGTCAGAAATGAAATTCGTCATATGAACTTTTTTTCTTGCAATACGCTATTGAACACTAATAGTGAGGTATGAAAAATCTAATTTACTTTAGCGTATACTGCAACAAAAAAATGAATCACATTATTTCTCATTTCTGACATTATATCTGACGTTATAATTCAATAAGGCTGCAGTAAAGAAACGGGAACTTTAAAACATACGAAAAAAGAAACTTAACTGAGCTACCTATTAACTGCTGCATCTCGCGTAATCTCACTAATATACAAAAAAAACAATGATCATATGATTGATATAACAGTATTGCGTGGAAACGTACTGCATACTGCAAATGGCGCAATTGGATATGAACGGTGGATGAGCAGCAGTGTTTGAATCATGAAGAATTACTTTGGTCAAAGTGGTTAAAATTGATGCATGCAACAATTCGTTGATTTACTCTCTTCATTCATTATCAAATAACAAAGGACAGTAGTTAGTAAATAATTAATTAACTAAATACTCGATATTAAAATTTAAACACGTGACAAGAAAGTTGACTTTGAGATTTAACTAGTATAGATACGTTAATTAGTATTCAATTAACAATTCTATAACTGCCGTACTACGAATCACGTCTGAAGCCTCTTTCAAAGCCAATTTTTGTTACATGTTTAAACAGTAGTTAGTGTCGTATAACTTCACGTCTCATAACTGATTTATCTAAAATTCTAAAAGAATAATAGCATCCTGAAGCTGCGACAAAATATTGACTACATGACGGAATCGAAATTGATGCATGCAATTTTAATTTATCAGAGTTTTTTTTTAATAACAAAAATCCTGCTTGAACTTTGAAAAATAGTATGTATAAAGTATATATAATAGTATATATAAAGACTGGTTACGTCACTAAGTACGTAACAACGTGGCGTCTAATTAAAACATTAGACAATATCTTTAAGGCGCTCATTTCGGATTCAATAACTTACGATCTGGCAGGATTACTTTGTTCAGGAAACAATGAGTCGTAACTGGGTGGCAGATCCTTGTCTGCCACAGGCGAGGACACCGCGACTTCCAACATTGGGGCCGTCGGCACCGCGCGATTGGATCCCTGCCCCCCGTCCGCGTCCGGCAAGGAAACCGGCCGTGAGCACACATTCGGACCGGCGCAATCCGACGACCAGCACAACTTTTGCGACTTCTTGCAGATCCATAGGCACATGACGAAGACGATGAAACAGAGGATCATGGTAGTGACCGCTCCCACGGTGACTTTCGTGGCGGTATCGTCCTTGGGATATCGGTCGTTGACGGTCATGCAGTTTACCTCGTCCGAACACACGCCGAAAGGGCAGTTGTAAATCTTATCGCAGACATATTCCCTCCGGATGCAATTGCTGTGCCCGACCGGGTTATACTGTTCGGAATCTGCCTGACTGCAGCCTATAAATGGATCATCGATAAAATAATTGGCATAAATTTGTTACATCCATCGACATAGAGCATAGACTGCGCCATCCATGTGTAAAAATGGTTGACAAAAATGAGTGAGATAGGATACGAAGACAGCCAATCTCTATCACTTTCTATTCAATGTAATCACGTATGTTAGAAAGAGAGAGAGAGAGAGATTGGCCGTCTTCACGTTCTTTCTCTCTCATTTTTGTCGGCCATATTTGGTATACTATTTAGGTATCTAATACCGTATGGATGGTACAATCCATGCTCTACGTCGATGGTTACCGCAATAACATAAATGCGTTAAAGGAAACGTACTTTTATATGGAGTGTAAACTAGAAAAAGGTCCAGGGCTTGTCCGTTCAGAACAGTCTCCTTGGAAATGAATATTTCAGTTTCTATCGTGGCAGGCTCTGCCGTGTACCATGACTTGGATCTCTTAATAGGATCGTACTCCGCGTACATGTTATAATTCCTCGATCGGCTGTCGTTGGAGTTATCTGACTCGTCCTCGGACTCGGGCTCGGGAACCGGGAGGTACGTTGTCTGGCTGCGATCTATCTCCCCGCAGAACTTGGCTGTGTAATGACCGTCGCTTCTCTTGAACTAATGAAACATCCATTGTCAATGTCAAGAGTCTGATTGCGCCAATTGCAATTGTCCTTATCCACTCACCCGTACGTAATCGATGCACTGATCGCCGTCGCGGCGGAAGGCCATCTTCTGGATCACCGCGAAGAGGCCCTCGCCCTTGCTGGTCTTGAAGACGAACCTGCAGAATCGATCGGCGGTCATGGACCGCCAGTGGTCGAACATGTGATGCGGGATGACGACCGCCGCGGTGCCGTGGCGCAGCTCGACCGTGTGTTTTTTGCTCAGAAAGTGACATATCATCTCGCTCTCGAGGAGATCTACAGGGGGAAAAAAAGAAGCAAGCGGAAGTGAGGTTAGGCGACGCATGGCGACAAAGAAAAATCTGTTTTCGGCTCTTTTCTCGCCGAGACTCGGACTCACACTCGCTGTAATTGGCGTAACGCGCGCACGAGCACAGGTGCGCGATCATGATGAGCAGGCAGACGACGCCTGCGTCCCGGGCCATCTTCGGGTCGCGACCGCGCAGAGGTGAACTGTCACAGGGCCATACAGGACGCGCCAGACGAGCGAGCGGCGATGACGAGGGACGCCGACCGCACGGGAGATTCTTTTCGGGAATGACGGGAATTCCAGCTGCGGCGCCCGAAGCGAATTGCGCGATTACCACCGGGATGCGTCACCCATCCGTCCCCCCCGGGGGTGACCAAACAAGTCCCGACACGAGTCGAGCGACGCGACGCCACTGCCTTCGAGAGGACAGACATCGATCGCGCGATCGAGACCTCGACGGTAGATCCTGCGCGTCGCGCTTACTCGGTATACGGACGCGTGCGAGAGAGCGAGAAGGGAGTATTGCTCGACGATCGGATAGGAATACGAAAAGAGAAAATGCCCTGCGAAGCGAGTAGTAAAATCTACGTAGAGTTCGGAGAGGTAGAAACAGGCGCCACGGCTGTCAAGTGGCTGGAGATAATCAACGAGAGTTGCGTTAGTGTATCTGACTTCTTATCTGAGAGTGACTTCGATCAACTTTCAATTAATTTAAGCCTGAATAGAACCACCGACGAGATACTATCATGTCGGTGATAGAACAGAAAATCATGATAATGTCGGAGTAACATCAAACCCAGGTAGAACAAAAATTATAATGACATGTTGACAATCAAAATAACGCTAAACAGTGATAAAATGACATAATAATGACAATTTAAAGTCATTTTGAGGTCATTTTGATTTCTTGTTCTACCTGGGAATGATATTAAATAACATCAAAATGTCCAAAAAAAAATTATCGAATTATTATTGAAAAGTGAGTTTTTGTAATCATATTCTCATCATTTTGACATCACTTTGACATTACCGTGACTTTCTGTTCTATCTGGGAGAGAATACATTGGAAAATAATTCAGATATCACATTTTTAATTTAAAAAGAGAGTAGATTATTTCTCCTGCATCTTAAGATGTATATAATGATTTTTGGATGTGTCAAAATATTTAAAAATAACGTTTTATTAATATTTTTTATCTACATTTAACATCCATTTCTACCAAAACAAATTAACTTTAATCTCGGTTTAATTTATCTTTTATCTTATCTAGTTTGAAGAATTAGAAAAAGAAAAAAGTATAAATTAAACCGAATTTAAAGTTAATCTGTTTTGATAGAAGTGGATATAAGAGCGATTTTGATTAAGCTTCGATTAATTAAGAGGAAACACTTAAAAATGATTAAATTTTTTATTTCAATTTTTAAAAAGTAATTACAATGTTTCCCAGACATTTTGAGCTTTACCAAATAATTTTTAGACATGTTTAAATATTTAAAAAGAGAAATTAAACATATAATCTCTTTTGTGATCTGAATAATTAAAAGCGAATGATGAAGAAACGAAAATAAATGTATTTTAAATTTGTATTTAATTTGTCACCTAGTAGCATCTACGTTGCTGTAAGATTGATTATTGATGATGTAATAAATGATGTAAACAGATCGAACAGATTTACGAGGCCCGAAGAGATGCGACTACCAATCCGCTGGACCACGTGTTCGAATTATGCGGCTACTCGTGGTCTCTGCTTCCCGGCGAGACGTTCAAGTGCAAAATATACTATCGGCCGTTTGTGCCATTTACTGTAAACGTAGATTACTTTACGATCGTGGACTCAGCTGGTGAACGCGCGGAAATCCAAGTTCGTGGAACATGCATTGGTAATTCCTTTTCAATTAACGATTATTCGAAAAAAAAAACCTTTTACAGTTAAAACCTATCCGCCAAACTCCGAAAGCTCTCAACAATGTACTCTCGTCGGAGTAAAAATGATTGGTCTCTCGGAAGCCAAACTAATTCTTTTTTTTTTTAATTTCTTAATTTTACTGAAGCGCTTGAATAATTTATAACAAACTTCATCAATTTTTTCTACCTCTTATTTCATGATCAGTTGATCAGCTTGGCTTCCCAGAGACTAAACTGTGAAAGCGAGATAAACGCCAACAGATTCGAAAAGAGATAATTACGACCTTGTCTTTCCGTTGAAAAGCACGTCACTCGAGATTCCTAGATAAATTAAGACATAGATAAGTCCCATTTCATTCCAGTTATGAGTCATTAATTATCCAGATACATGTTCTGAAATTGCCACGACGTCTATGACGAACATTCGTCACAATATGACGTGATAATTTGCATGTGCAGGTCCCTTGGTCTCTTCGTCCGCCACGAGATTAGTCATGCTGTGTACGAGCGAGAATCGCGAGGCGAAAAAGCGGATCAGGCTCGTCAACGATTCGAAAGCCACGGCGACTTTCATGTTTGACGTCGACCCGCTTCGGAAACCGTTTGATGCAAATCCAAGGCACGGACACATCGGCCCCCGTTCTCGCAAGTGCGTAATAATTACCTTCGCGCCGCGGGAAGACGGGATCTACGCATGCCATTTTCCGTGCTTAATCCTCAATCATGTAATGAGTAAATTTGAATTTTCAGTAATTATTAGAACGCGCAACTCTTTGTACATTGGAATAAGAATTGAACCACAGCCCACAGCCCAGGCAGTGGACAATTATTATCGTTACATTCCAGTAAACTAACAAAATCAATATTATAATTTCCCACTCAATATAAATGTAATATAACATATGTTGTACATAATAATTGTTGAGTAAGAAATTATAACTGTTAGCTAATGTTTACTGGGTTTCGAATGTCGTCGCGCAGTTATCTTTACATTTCGAATATCGAAAAAACATTTATAGAAATTTGTCTTCTCTAGAATTCTTCTTAATCTTATCTTTTGCCCTGTTGAAATATTTATCATCTAGATCTTTACGGAGCAAATTTCCCTCTTGTTAAGGTGTTTGTGATTCACACATATAAAGAATGCATCCGTGAAATATTTACGATGATACATTTTACAGAAACCAATTATCATAGAATTATATGGCTACTGCTATACGGCGTTACGTAAAACGAGCGTACAGGGACGATTTGATTATCCTGCGAGATTGAAAAATGGCTTCGAAGGATACACGAGCGATACTGTCATCGCTGCACAAGATCTACCTACAGTTTCTTCCTCGAAGAATTGCATTGACTTTAGCCAGGCCGATGTGGAGGCGGAAAACGCTGCACGAAAAATTCCGGAAACCTTGTGTCTCACTAACCACAGCCAATCTGACGTATTAATTAAATGGAGCCAAGGTTGTCATTCATTGAATCAGTATGCTATCATTAATATTTATTTCTATTTTTTATCTTTCAACTTGTAAGATTATTTTAAATGAATGCAGAAATTAAAATTAAATACTATCATAAGATGTAGATCTATTCTTCTGTCAACAATGAAATAATTAAATAATAATTAATTTTAAATATAGACAATGAAGGAATTTTTTATATAACACCTGCCGTCGCGAGGATACCGGCGAGCCAGACAGCTCTATTCGAAATTGTGTTTAGTCCTGACCAAGGTAGCAGTTTTTTCGCAAAAGACCTCATTGGACATGTTTTTGCCGACCGGCAAAAAAAACACTCTGAAGAGGAGATCCTGACGTTTCCTGCAACCATATCCGTGCGGCTAATCGGTGCGTACGTTCTCTTTCTTCTTCTGTCTATCGCGCTTGCATAACGCCACGATTACCTAATTCGATCCGTCTTTTTTACACAGGTCACTCCTTCCCGGTTGGCTCGGACGGCTGGATTCCTCAGTATGAGATACCACATGTAATTAAAATGCCTCCTTGCATACCCTCGTCGTCGACATACGCCACATTCCTAATACGAAAATATGGACATCTACCGTTGATGTATTGTTTTGTTCCGCCGGCGTCGAGCCACTTCGTTGTGAAGCCGATGATGGGCATAATTCATCAGTATTTGCATTTAATATTTTATATTTTATTAATTACTCGGATTCAGCGTGAAATCTCGTCGCGCGCTGCATATATCATAAATAATTTATCGCGATGGTATATTATCTTTACACTTATGTGACGTTTGTACTTTTTAAAAATATTTAAAAGAACTTTTTATATGAGTTTTTTTTATGCGTTCAATACTATTTTAATTTTTTATCAACGAAACATTTTTTAGAAATATTAGAGGATTTAACTTAACAATCCCTTTCAGAGATTATCAAATTATTATAGTCGGCATGTTACCCGGAACTGACGATGAACGCGTTTACATGGAACGTTGGGCGATACGCTTCAATGGAAATACAAAGTCGGAATGTTTCATAGATTTTCAGGGATACACAGAATACGCGAATGTCAGTTTTAGCGATCGGAATAGCATGCGCTTCGCATCGACATTTCCAGGTTGTCAAAGCCAGCAACAGTTCTCTATGCGAAATGTCACTCGACACACGATACAGTAAATTTCTATAATGATATTAATATTAATTTCATAGAATACATATTAGTATATACTTGTTAGTAATAAAAATTGATTATATAATATAAAAAGCATTAATATACAAAATAATACACATTGAAACTGCTTTAATAATTTTGCCATGAATTACATTTGAAAGATATAAAAACAATATTTTAATTATAAATGCCTAATTTTTCTATTATTACATAAAATTAACTAAGAACATTTCGAGGGAAGTAAATTAGGAATAAATAGGAATTAGAGAGATTATTTTTATCTTTGATTAATATCAATCCTTTAGATATAAATTTATTAATGCGATGCCGGAACTTCAAATGCGAAATGAAGATGGCAAAATTTGTTCAAATGATACCATTATTCATAAATGGTTATTTTGCCCTACAATACTTGGAGATTATGAGTTTGACATAAATTGCATGTTGATCGTATTGAAAGACGGAACTCCCATTGGCCCTAGCATTTGTGTAATATTACACGTAACAGGAAGATGCGAATCAGGCTTTCTTGTGGTAAATTATTTAATAAATAATAAAATAATTATAAAAAATAATGATAAAACTCTTATAATAAAATAATTTTAATAATGAACTCTATTATGTTCGCTAGTCAGCACCGGATGAATTAAATTTCGGAATTCAGGCATATAAAGATACAAAAGAATTAAATTTTCACATATTTAACTTGAGTCCCGTAAACATCTATTACAAAATGACATATAATTATTACGATCGGTTAATCGGGAATATAAAACATGATGTAAAAATACATCCGAACGTGGACACCGTTCTTGCCGGACAAGATAAAATCATTACTGTTTCTATCACGCCCACTACGCTGGGATATTACGAATTTTTCATTCAATATTTTGTAAGAATGAGTTCTGATACAAACACATTAATTCCAAGTCAGAAACCGAGGAATATTTGTAAAGTGCGCTGTTTATGTATATTGCCTACTCTAAAGGTAAAACGCAATATATAGTATTATTTGATAAAATATCACTTGCCAATAGAAACGTATTTTTTAAATAATATATAATTGTAATTGTAATAATTCAACGAATATTTGTAACAAATATAATAATCGTTCTTTTTAACAAACGATAGGTGACAGATCTGCAATATTACGGATTTTACGCGGTTGTGAGCAAAGTTTTCCTTTGGAAACTAATGAAAATGAATACGTACATAGAATTTAATATTTTTTCTTGATTTCATATAAACATAATTCATAAATTATGCGTGTGCATGTTTCTAGGCTTAATATGTTATTCAAAGATTTGCAACCGGGAACGTCACAAACACTGTACATAAACTTCCCGGCGATGACTTTACAAAAACAGCCGGTTGTTGTAAAACTACTTCTAACAAACGCAGCTGCAGTGATTGCTTCATGGAATATAAAAAAAGTGCAACGCTGTTCTTGTCGGCCGATTGTAAAGACCCAAGGCTTCAAATTCCAACGTGCAAAGTATGATTGCTTGCACAGAAAAGTATGTTCCGTGCACCCAAAAACAGGAAATCTGAAAGTATAATCATTTACAATAATTTTTCTTATTTTATATTTTAATTTAACTTATTTATCATTGTTATTTTTTAATAAATCGTAGCAAGGAGAGGAAATCTGGATAACTCTAGAGTTGCATTACATATTGTTAGGAAAGACCGAGACAAAGTGGGACTTGGATCTTGGAAATAATCGTCATATATTTTTTATTATGACAATTGAATGTTTATCCGATTCTGATAATAAGCTTCGTCTTTTACACGGCACACATTTCGAATTCCAACATGTTTATTTTGGAGAAAAAAATCCTATTTATCAGGTTGTTTTTAATTGCATTTACCCAGGTAGAACAAGAAATCACAAAGATGTCAAAATGATATCAAAATGGACTCCAAAATGTCATTATTATGTCATTTTATTGCTATTTTAGCGTTATTTTGTTGTCAATATGATGTCATTATAATTTTCGTTCTACCTGGATAAAGATTAGATTAACATCTGTAACATTATGAAAATGTTTTCAGGTCTGTTGGGTGCACAATGGTACGAATCATAGCATTCCGTTTTCCATAGATCTGAATACAATGCGCGAAATAAATCAGAAATATTGCTATAAAGTTTTCTCCTGCGTGATTCCATACGTAATAGTAAATCCGCAAACTTCCGTCCCAATTCTTTTAAAATTTCAGCCAAGACAATTCGGCAGGTTTAAAGTATATACATATTACAAATTTAATAGACATCATTAATGAATACATTTTTTCTCTAACTTTAGAGTATTTTTTTCAATAGGGAAAGTTGCGTTTGACTCTGGGTGACGAAGAGGAAGAACTGACACTTGAAGGCGAATCCACCTTGCCACATAAATCAGTAGCAATTAGAGAATATGTGCCGTGCGAATGTAATTTTGAGGATAATGAAGATATTCCTGTATACTTTAGTACTGACTGCATAAATGTTTCGAATATGGCTACGCACAGCCATGTAGTTAAAATGATTATGATGCATAATAATTTGACGCAAGATGTACTCGCCTATGAATGGAAACGGTACGCTTGAATTAAACTGCACGAGCTAGAATAAATTATTATTAATCGGTCTAAAACGTTTTCTCAAAATGTAGAAATTAATTAATTTCTTTATTAGAGATGAGATATCTGAAATAATCGACGTGGAAATTTTTCCGCGAAAAGGCTTGATAAAACCAATGTCCGTTAAAAGCTTTCGTGTAACTGTATATACGAAAAAATATCCTTGCTTGATTGATTTTGAAATACCGTGTGAGTTTATTAATGCCAGCCAAAGGCAGGTCTATCAGCGAAGTGTGTATATTCGTGAAGGCTTGTCCCAGGAGCTGAAAGGGCAATTTATTATCACAGAAAAAGGCCTTAGCGTTCCAGTAAAGAAAATTTACGAAATTTCCACATAAAATTTTAAGAATTTGAAAATTATTTATTACAAATTTTAATGTAAAATTTGTAAGAAATTAGGAAATTTGATTTATGTAAAACTAAGAATCTTTTTTTAAGTTTCTAAATTTATATATTCATTTGCCTCGAGGAATTACCGGTGAAAATCTTGGAAAAACCTCAACCGTTTTACAAAACTATAACGATTCGATGTTCGATATACAGCGTGGAAGATAAATTTTTGAAAGTTAGCCTAATGAAAGAGCTAACAAGTGCACCGCCGAATGGAATATGTCTCGACGAAAATGAGAGATTGATGACATTCGAAAAAGAAGATATCAGTCGATCTTCGTTCATCATAGAAGGTTTACTGTGGTAAAATATTTCATTTTTATAAATATTATAATAATAAGCAAGATTTTCCAAATTAATTCATTGAAAATAAATGTTTTTTAATAGTTTCATATGTCTTATTATATTTTAGGGAAATAGTCAATAGTAAATTGTTTAAAGATCTAATGCAAGATATTTTGCAACAAGAATCGAATTTATTTTACTCGCAATTCAGGATGAGTTTGCGTGAAAGAAAAAGATTGATACAGAGATCGTACATCTCACCGCCGCGAGCATTAATTAATCATATATTTGAAGAGGTATATAATTTTATTTTTTATTCAATATTTATTATAAAGGAGCATTAATTGATCGATCAGTTTAATTTTGCAGATGTTATTCGTCATTATGCACGAGGAATTCGCTTTAAAGACTGAACATTTAGTTCAGAATGCAGATATCAGACACACAAACTATTTGAACATGGTACCCAGCGTGAACAGGAAAAAAACAATCAGACGAGGTATTAAGAAATATATTTTATTCTCAAAAAATAGTCATACATCTTATTTTCTTTTTGACCCGTTTTAGAAACACGGTTGTTACGTCAAGATAGATCTGAGATCTTTGCTCGAGAGAGATCTGACAGATCTCTTTCCAAGATACCGGAATTAGTACCTTCAACCAGAATATCCTTCACCGTGTAATTATATACAATAACCGGATTACATATAATTGCCGGTGCTAGCTATTCGTTGCGACATAAGAATCCGCAATTCTCTTGAACACAGCCAGAAATTTATCTCCTTTGTTCCTGGTGACTTTCTGGCCTTCCTCTGTGCTTTCATATAATTTTTCCACTATAGGATCCGCCGCCTGCACAGATAAAATTTTTCAATATCGCCATCGTATAAAGAAAAAAAAGAAATAAATAGTTTTACTTACCAAATCCTGCTTGGTAACTTCTTCGAACAGTGGATGTTCCTGAAAATGTTGAACTATCCATTTGTGTAGATCTTCCACGTCCGTTACAGTATATACAACAGCCTGTGTAACAACGCACAATTTAAGAAATTAATCTTATAGAAGTAATATAGCAAATCAAGAACAATATACTTACTCCCTCGGCTAGCACATAAGCGTATTCCGCTAACAGAGACTTGTTTATTATTCTCCATTTATGCTTCGACTTCTTGAAATGCGGATCTGGATACAGGAAAAACATCTTCTTTAGCTATGCAAGTTAAAGATGTGGATTAATGCACCATTCTATCCTCTACCGCACATCGGATAATCAAGATTTCTCGTTTACCTGCCCTTTGTAAAAATAATTTGGCAGATACTTCATGGCGTTTGTTCTCAGGCAGGCAATGTTCTGGTATTGGCCGGGGTTTTGCGATCGTAAAGCAGCAATGCGATCCATAACGTAGTCCGAAACTTTCACTCTGATTTCCATACCAAGTATTAGTTTATCCGGGAACATCGGCGACAGGGTAACTGAAGATTAATTTGTTGATTACTTTGATTTTCCGGTAATATTTAAAAAAAAAGATAAATTACCAAGTAATCCTCCATAGCCACAACCAACGTCTGCAAATTCTATACGTTTCTGCATCTCCGACGTTTTCTCCGCATTGCTCTGAAAGTACTGTGGATATAAGACGCTCCAATCCATTAAATCCGGTTTTATTGGGCTGCAAAGTATAAATAACGGACAATAACGATGGTGACACTTGTAATCTTGACGAGAGACTCACAAAGGATTACTTACTATTCGATACAGTGATCAGCTATGGGATTCGAATGTGCGCGTTGTCTGTAATATTTCTTTTGCGGTAACGCCAGCGTCGTCGACATGATTACAGCAATATTAGACTTTTAAATCGAAAGAATTAGCTTGCAAGACACCTTTGACTCTTCCTTCACCAGTGCAACGTGTCAACACGTTATATTTTAGGAGGTTAAATCCAACCATAAAACCTTTAAACATCGGATTTTATTCCAGCAAAATAAATTGCATTTCATTACTTGGGAAAGAAAAAAAAAGAAGAAAAAGAAATATATATGATGTGATCGCTCAACAAAGACAGATATTTTTCTCGAGCATTTGGAGCAAAACGAGAAGACGCCTCGACAGAAGAGAGAATGCAGAACCGTGCGAGAGATGCGGCTTAACGAAAACCGCAGCGCTCAGTGCGTTGGTCTTATCTGCCGCGAGCTGCCGATAACAGAAGCCCGAAGACGAACCTGTATATTTGTATATTTTTTTAAATCTACACATTTATTATGTATACACATGTACGGTCAAAGTGCAGGGAAAGTGCGGCGCACGTGCGCGGAGCGATCAGCTGATCGGGCCGCGCGCCGGCGGCGGCGCCGCCTGGCGGCCGACGGCGGCACCGACGGGCCGCGAGGAAAGAAAGACGTGTACAAACGAGGCGGCGCGGGGGACGCTCCTTCGCGCACGGTGTCAAACTTTCCTTTGTTATTGCGGCCGCGTCGTCGTCGCCGTCTTCCTCCATCGCCGCCGCGGCCTTGCGACGTCAGTGAAATCATGTAATCGCGGGCGGGAACCGCGGGCTCGCACTTACGTAATCGCGCGCGGGTCGAGAGCCGGCTGAGAGAGCGGTTGACTTCTCAGAGGGGAATCTCTCGGACCAGGTGAGGTTAGGGCATCGCGGGATCTCTCCGTCCCTACGACGTTGGCTCCTTTGTGCCTCGGTTCCCCCGGGAACCTCCGCGATGAATCAGGCCTTACCTATGTCACCCTAAGCGAACGCGTCTTTGTCCCTCGCGAACGCACTTGGTGCGTTTTATTCAGATAAGAAGGGTGTCGCGAACGACTACGTCGTTGCAGTGACAGGAAGCCGTCTCGGTGACGCCTGTCATTTCCGACCGAGAGACGAGCGTGTGAGATATTATGCTATCCACGTTATCGGACGTTATTTAATTAGTGATAGACAGAATTTAAGTAAGCTATAATTATTTCATCAATAACTCGGCGTAAATTCCCTTTTTTCAAATAATAAAAAGGTATAAGGGTGAGGGAGAGGGAAAAAACAAAGAAATACTATTTCGAGTATCCTATCTAAAAAAATGCAATAAAATCTCTAAATTACGTATATTGCAAATTGTTTGCGGAAATGGAGCGATTACTGCTTAATATACTATGTGACGTTTTAAGCAGCTATTTATTTTTTGTTTCTGATTTTTCAGGCACATGAGAGATTTTATTATTCATGACGACTTCGGACCTTTCGAGGAAACGATTTTTCATTTAGTTGGTAAGTCATCTTGCTTTTTAATTGCTCAATAGTGAGCAAGTTAATTCACAGACACGACAAAGATGTAGAAGAATCATATTTTAATGACACAAAATGCAATCATAAATGTATGCAAGAATTTTAAATGAATTCTTATTTTCTTAAATAAAATTTACTGATATAAAATATTAATTAAATGTTTTATTTATGTTTACGAATAGTTTAGTTTACATATCTTAATTATTGGCGTTAATTTTATTAAACATGAAAAGTTTGAAAAATTGCAAGCAAAAGAGAAAGTAAATAATTATTGTGAATATTTGTTACAAATTAAAATGTTTGCATTAATTAATCACGCAACTAATTTGACATGATAAAATAATGTTTAATTAATATAGTTAATTATAACAGTAAATGAAATGATTCTTTGCCGTTAATAATTAATTTTATCATATAATTTATAAGTAATTACCGCGCAACACGTGTGCTAAAAACTTGTAAAAAATATATTCGGGATTAATGATCGTGTTTAAAACGATCTACTTACATGAAATTAATACTTATACTTGCTCACGCTTGCGTCCACATGGAAACGATCGCACGCATAATGTATTGATTGCATAAATGGAATGTAGATAAGTTCCAAGAAAATTGCATAACGCGATTGATATTTACGCTCCAATAGGCGATAAATCGATGAGAATGATATCCAGTAAATATGCTTCGAACATTTCCTCATGTTGCGCATTGATTGATATGCGAAATGTCAAGTCCAAATTTTGGAACGCAAATAGCATTAAAACCGGATATGATTTGCAGGATTAGCAGATGCAAATAGGTGCAGAATTAATAGTTTCGAATTTGACATTTAATGTCTAGGAAAAGTACAGATATAAAAAAATAAAATACTAAAGAAAACGCTAACTAAAAGTCTTATTAGAATAAGCATTTATTGTATATAAAATCATCCTTTATTGTATATAAAATATCATCTTTCTCTCATAACATTATAAAATATAAAACATTGTTTCTTTAACTAAAATATATTCTCACACTGGTTAATACTATTACAAATTCTACACTCGAATATTGAATAGCTTTTATATTTTTCATAAAATGAAGGAAAAGTATTGATTCGCATCCTTTTTTGGATGAGACAGATCGTCTAAATTTGAATCGTTTGTCGCGTTCGCGCCCGAAGCATACACAATTTGAGAACCGCTGGTTCATGCGAGCCTCGCGTGCCGAATACGACAAAGAGCTTGCCGAGTGATCGCATGTAAATATAAATCGGGTGATGCGCGGGTCTAGTTACACGTCGAAATCCTCGACGAATTAGTAATATACGAATCCGTCTGTCCGTGAAGAAGAATGTCACACGAAAGCGATTCGGTATCGGAACCTAGAGCCACGTCTCCAAAATGGAATATGTCTTGGGATCCTAGAGTATGGTTCAACTCTAATACAGACCTGGTAAATAGTTGAAACTGATCATTTTCTTCCAAACAGTTACAAATCGCGAAATCTATCTAATAACTCATAGGACTAATAACATATCGCTCTACTTCAAATTGCGAGTAGGTTAAACTCTCTTTGTCTCGTTAATAGTTTCGATATTTAAGAGAAAGTGAAATAAATTTTATCGGCGAGAAAAACAACATTTCGCATATATCTCTGTATCCCCTCGTTATTAGAGAGAAGTAAATAGGTCGAGCTTATTGGATCGTACATTTTTCATATATTGCACGTACAGGATTGCTGATACTATTGTTATCAATCGAGGTTTTCTCGATATATAGCAAATATTATTATGTCATATCGCGTGTGAGAAATGGTTTTGTGGCAAATAATAACTTAATTATCATGTGTGTTTTCCTACAACGACACTGTGTAACACAGTGAATTATTTCATCTCTTTCAGTGAACAACAAAAACAAAATGATACACTGTGTTACACAGTGTCGTCTGTGTACGTTGCTGGAAGGCACCCTATATTTCTTTAAAACGAGAAGACGCCTGTTTTCTTTCTTATTTAAAAAGTGCTGCTCACGTTTTTCATCAAAACTTTATAACTGAAACAAAATTAATTAATAATTTCAAATCCATAACTGACTTTTTTGCATCTATAGATAAAAGTTTATTATCACTGTATGTCGATATAATCAATCTTCTTCGTCTTCTTTCTTTCTTTATTCGGAAAACGGATTTTCATCGTCTCATAAACATAGCTGGCAAACGTTTATATTGTACATCTTTCCTACTGTTATCCATGCTCGCCGTAAATACATTTGCAACGCTACATTGTTCATCGGTATTTGTTTAGTCTGACACAGCTGATGCATTTAGCAATCAGCTGTTTGTACTTATAGTCGACGCGCAACTCTCGAGCTGCTCGATTACCCATTCTCTGTATCATGCGAGTAACGGAATAAAAATCACATTTCAAAAACTTTGA
Organism: Tetramorium simillimum; assembly: GCA_011636635.1. NCBI lineage: Eukaryota > Metazoa > Arthropoda > Insecta > Hymenoptera > Formicidae > Tetramorium > Tetramorium simillimum. The sequence continues at coordinate 38,188 of VBVQ01000449.1, read as the reverse complement.
CCAACTTTTTGAAATGAAATTTCTCCAATAGTTGATGACTTGCCAAATGCAATATCTAAAATATTTTACGAACAAGATACTGAAATGGTTAGGAATGGAATAATTAGTGCTTAGAAAATACAAAATTTGATCAAGTCGATAATATCTTTTATGTAGCTGTATTATATTTATTAAATATCCTAAATAATTTAATGTATTCATTAAATTGGATTAAAAAGCATAGGATGTTTTGCAATTCATGTGTTTATCGTTTACATTCGGAATCTGCCTAATTATTATTCTATTAATATTGGATACACATGATATCCATATTTATTGAATAAAATGCAAAACAAAATTGTCATACTTAGCATTAAAAATGTACAAAATATACGAGCCAGTATTCAAGCAGCTCTATGTAAATATATCGTTAGCATTCTGGCTAACGGATCTATCGTTAAACGGGACTTTTTTTTGTCGATGTTAAATATAATCTTATCTTAATGCTCAGTAAATGATCTTTGCGGAAATGAATCATTTCCAAGTAAAGCATTTCACTCACAGATAAAATGATTATTATACATTAAATATAGAAATTTATTAACGGATCAGAAATATCGAATCGAGATACGATCTTTTGAAGGATAACATTTAGACGGTTAATGCTAATAAAGATAAACAAGGGCAATGTCTTCCTTGACATTCTCCTATATCCTCCCACGACGATGACGTCGTCGCCGTTTCCCTCTCCTCCTTTTTCGCACCACCTGGCGAACGGGCCGGCCACGTGGACGGATCGCCCACACGCGAGTGTCAGGTGTTGTTGCTTCGGTCAATTGTTCTCGGCCGCAGTACGCCAAGGATGTTCCGTCGCTCGGCATCGAATTCGTGCGAGCGAGCGAGCCGCGCAATCCAACTCGTCAATTTGCGGTTTTCTTAGTCCTAACCGTCTGGATTTCAGTGCGCGAAATACTTTCATTGTTCGCACATTTCTCGCACAATAATGCTGTTCCGAAAATATGAAATATTAATTATAAATTGAAAAATTAATTAATCTGCACGGTGAATATAAAACTGAAAAATTTGATAAATAGAAATTAGAGATTAGGTGAATATTGTGTTTGTCGTTGTGATGTGTTTTGTGACAACTGTATGAATTTCTTTCTAGAAGTAAGATTAAATATTGTGAGATTTAATTATTTAATTATTTAATTTATGATTGCGAAATTTAATTATTTAATTTATGATTGCGAAATTTAATTATTTAATTAACGGCGTTTCTCAATGAAATTATGTATAAGTTGAAAGATAGATATATATAGATACTTACGATACGACGCGTCGTTAATGCGAGATCCTTTGAATCAGGAAAATTTCCAGTAAGCCGGTAGGGCATGAATAACTATTCAAGACAAGATTCTCGCTAACGATGCGAATTCATGACGTTTTTGCAAATTACATGACGTCAGAAATCGTGAGGATCGTGACTAACGACGTGACGTATCGTTTCGTTTAGCGAATGATTAAAAGCCCAAGCCTTCGATCCTTGGCCTCGATCTACTTTGCCGTGGTTTATGATGATTGTCCTACTGCTCCCTTAGACTACATTGACGGCAGGAGTTCTCACAATCGTTTTCGTGATTTCCAAAAAAAAAAGGGATAAAATTTCGTTTTGTCACGTTTGCCATTGATAATTGGAAAACACCTCATTATCGTCTTTGCAAATTTATCGCTCTACAGTATAATCTCTAATTACTGTTCTCTCAGAGATAAGACAGTCATTTGCGAAAATTGCTATCGTTTCTACTTTCTGATGAGATGATAAGTCTCGACATCATAATTTTAATAACCCTAAGTTTTATTTGCTGCAATTTAAATTTATGATCAAAGATTTCAAAGTTAAGTCCTATCACGCAAAATTGATCTTTTGACATTTTTGCGAAAGGAAATAGGTGATGAAATATATAATAAGAAAATAGGCAAAAGTAGATATAACGAAGGACAGTGACGTAGACTGTTAATGAAAACGACATTTAGCCATTTAGCGCTATCACAAGGACACTATTTGCAAGTCCAGAGGTGCAAGTTTCTACATTTCTTCTGTGTGCTTCGGACTTCTTACTGTTCGATCGTTTTCCTGTCCTATATATTCGCGACGCGTGGCCTGAATTCACTCGATTTATTTCTCGCAGAGCACTCGATGCCGAAGTAGCGCGAAAATAATTCGCGGCACGCATACCAGCGTGGATGTCAACGTTTTCGATGGGATAACTTGTCGTTTCGTATCTTAAAATAAAATTTAAGCGACATTGCTTCAAGACGACGTCATTTGTGTTACGAGCCTCATTCCGTAGCGCTCTACTGTCCTGTTTCTGCATTTTCGAAGAATTTGGCGAGTCAACGCTGTCTTAGCATAAATATTTCATTGCTATAAATATTTATATATTCATAACTTACTTAAACACAATTTAAATAATAAAAAATATAATTTATATATATCATAATTTAAGATTTTTAATTAATACTTTTCTAATTTAATGTAATTTAATTTATCATAAATTTTAAGTTGATAATACAATAAAATTTTAAAAATATCTTTAAGAACAAAATAAAATGAATAATAAATTATAAACTTAATTCCTATTGGCCAAAAATATTTTACATACGTTGTCAAATGCAAAAACGTGACTGCTTATCAAGTACTCAAAAGAAGCGATACGTCTCAGGCTGAAATGATAAATAACTAATAAAGAGGAGATAAACCTCGCGTGCAAGAACGTTGGCAAACACGCTTACACACGCATATTTACCTTCATTTTCTTCCCGGTAGTGCAGCAGTGAAAGCGCGATCTCTATAGTGCGTGGATCAGCTGATCCATCGAGTCTGTCGTGCAATTGATTTATTACACCGATTGGCCCGGTAACGCTTTAGCCTTGACTGGATAATTTTATTTCAGAGTCATCCTTAATCGCGATTTTTAATCCATTAGTGTCGCTCCGGGAATTATCGAAATCGCACGCGCGCGTTATTGATTATTCGCGGTAATCGTTGTTTGATAAATTTTCCACAGCCACGTATTTGAAGTATATATTTATTATCAAAGAAGTAATCGTCCAAAAATTGTATTTTTATCCTGAACGATCGAAACCCTACTTATCTATCATGGCAACGAACGTAAATCGTAAAAAGCGGCGCCCTCGTTTATTGCTCCGTTCCATGGTGACAATCGTTATCTTCGCGAGAATACCATCGTCAGTCGTGCGCAAATATCGAGAGTGTGGCTCGTCCGATTCTTTCGAAGGACTCGATATAAGTGAGTGACAGTGCAAGATACGCGCGCGTCTAATCTAATATAAATAAATAAATTTTATTACCGTACACTTTCGATAAATATCTAGATAACGATCTCATAAAACTGTGGAAGTAAGGAGAGAAACGAGTCTCGGTTTAATGTATAATTAAGTACCTAATTAATTTAAAAATAATGAATACGGACATTCAAAGTAATTAATGATCTGTTAATATCGCTGCTGCGATCAGCATCGTCGCGAGCCTTGAAGATAATAAACTTTCCATGTTTCTTTTCAAGCTTGTACGAATTACGCGACTGATATTCGTATGCAATTTTACGTAAACATGATAGTCACGATGACATAGTATGACCGCACTACGAACGATATCACGTACTCACCACGCTTGGAGGCATCCTCGTAGCCTTGAGGCTACCGAGAAGAGAGTCAAGGAAACGCATGCAGAACGGACGATTAGTCCTGCGTTCTTGCTGCCGCGAGCTGACGACGATTTCGAGAACCGACTTGGCATAGGACAGTTGTCGCGCGCGGCGCGCGCTCCGCGCTAAATTCCGCTTCATCGAACGTGCAATTAATCGAGCAATTATGAGAGTTAACTGAGGTGAACGCGTTTGGTGCAACGGTTATTATTTGAAGTGTGACGACCGTGAAACGGTGCCACGTTGCAAATCGGGAATGGCTCCTCCTCGCGCCACCGAAAATCCCGAAGCCGAGGCTTATTCAGCGCGCGCAAGGAGTGCGAATTTAAGCAACGCGTTCGTTCAATTTCGCGAGTGGTGAATGAAACTTCTACATTGAACGATCCGAATCGTCCTCGAAATGTCGCATTTGCGAACGAAGAGCAAACTGCTCGGTGACAAGACCTACAAGCATGTTACTGGGACAGGAGAGTGTCGCAGAAATCAATTTTCTCTGTTGAAAGGACGGCCTCAAAACATCGTACATCGTCTGGAGCATCGGCTCCATGAGGTAACTTTGCTTCAAGGAATATTACGCGAATGTGCTCGCCTCTCATAAAAATCTCGTTGTAATGTAAGAGTTGCTTCCATCATTTAAAAAAATCTAGAGATGTAATTGTACACCCAAAAAAAAAGTATTTTACATTCGAAGTGATTTTTTCCATAATCTCATATTCTAAACTTACTGTTTTACAGCAAACATATTCCTCTTTCAATAAAGTAAAAAATATCAATTTTTTACTATTTTTCTCTTGATTTCAGAAGAATCCTTTTGAGAGTGAATTATATAAGAGTGAAATATAAGAGTAAATATAAGAGTGAAATCCTCTAAGATTTAAAGGATTCCACGTATATAAAAAACTTTTTTGGGTGTACATTTTTAGAATATGTTTTCAGAATCTGCTAAATATCTAAAGAAAGAATACATAAAATATTACGTACATATGTGACAATTTTGTTTTATCGAACACAAAGACAGGTGACAAACCGTTCCGCGCAGTTCTGCAAGTCTTTATTAATACAGCTATCGTCACAAAGGCTTAAGTATATGCAAGAGGCGTAAAAAGAAAAAACAAATGAGCGACTTTTCTACTTCGTGGAAACCAATTATCGCGCGTTCGCGCGCGTCCGCTAAAATTATTGTTACGTGCGGAGATAATCGCACGGTACGACGAACGCCGTGTCTCTCGTCGGCGGTACGTTGTTTCGCGCATTTTCCGCGTGACCCATTCTCTATTTTCTAACGCTGAATGGATCAGCACTACGTCATTCATATTATCGTGCGAAGTCACGTATTATAGGGTTCTTTCGTTTTGGCAGCGCGTTTTCAGCGGCACGGAACCGCCGCGGCTCTCTCGTCCGACAACATCTCTCCGCCGGGACTGACGACCGCGTCACACTCCGCGCTTTCACCGTAAATCAGAGAGCGGCGTGACAATGACTACCGCGAATGTGCGCGGAGCGCAAATTGCACGTGACCAAGATTAGGTTTCTCAGTGCACTTTAACCGTTAACTGTGGGTATTACACGCTAGCAGACGTGGGATCTCAGGGACTTATTTTTATGAGAAAAAGAAGAAAAATGGAAATAATTGCTGCCATGTTTTCTTGTATTTTTTTAACATTATGTGTGCACAATTAAGTTTTGTTTGTTTTTCTAGCAAAGAAACACAATTAGTCAAATGCACACTGAAAAAAATTCTTAAAAACGGACGAATTAAAAAATTTTGTAAGAGTGATCAAATATTCTAATTATTATACTAGAAATTCTGGTTATTATAATAGAACTCCATATTTTATAAGTTATAAAATATTGAGTTTTATTTATAATTAATTGTTTATATAATAATATAAATAATATAATTGAGTTATATTTATAATATAATAAAAAAATAAAATAAATATAATCAGAATATTTTATCAATCCTACGAGATTTTCTGATTCGTTCGTTTTTAACCAGAATTTTTTTCAGTGCAGTTGTATTGTTTTAAGCACTCGCCACCTTCCGCGTGGTTCTCCTCTTCGCGGTTAGACAGCCACAGGGTTTATTTTCGGTTACCCTCGAGATTGTGCCAATGCACGCCGCGAATCTTGGGTGCGACACTGATTAATGAGTCTCCGTTCTCTTCGACGATACCTAGAACCTTGCCAAATCTTTCATTATCATCGTCCGTCAGACGTTAGATGCTCCTCGCCAAAATAGGCCGTGGCTCTTGATTCAGGATGTCCGGTTTAGACGGCAGACGTTACGTGAGCGACTTTAATCTAATTTTAATTATAAAACTATTTTCTATTTAATCACGGATTGGTCAAAGCGACTCGTCGCAGATTGCATCTAAAAATATTTCGCTTGCGTCGCATTCTAATAATTTTAGCTAATTATTATTTTGATAAATACGGCGAGACGCACGGCACTGACGCGCATTATTAACGTGTAACGTTTTATCCTTCTTCTAATTGTAACTTCAACATCTGTGTAATACAGAGAGATGAATAATGTTTTTAGAATTAATGATTCTCTGGAACTTCGAGAGAATAAAATTGTTTTTTTTTTTACGTGATGCAGTATTCATGTCGATGTTCTTTTAATCTCTTTTATCGCTTTTAATTAAATTTTCTTTTTCTTTGAAATAAAAGAAGTATGTAAAAGAATAGAATTTATATAGAGATTATTATTTTATAATATTCAATATCAGCCTCTCTTTTCTCTGTTATTTTAATTTATATAAATATTTATTACACAGCTGTGTATCTCGTTAAAGGAGAACGTAATTGACAGAAATTAACGCTAATCGATATTAGTGCTAATCAATTCAGAATATTATATTGATTAAAAAACAGCATTATTCGAGTAATTATGTATTAAATCATGATAGTCGTTATTCACTCACACATTTTTACATAAATTCTGCCAAAAATATATATACAGATAAGTGACATAAATTATAGAAATTGAAAAACGATACTGTTTCGCGATTTCGAGCGACGTTCATTGGCAAGTCTCGACATTACGAGACGCTCGATAAGAAGGATGCTTCGCGGTTGATCGATTAGAAAGTTTCATTCTTGTTCGTAGGCCAATGAATCTGTCATACGAATCGCGAGTAGTGCGCGAAATCAATTGTGAAATTTTATTCATGGCGCCATGAATCACGGAGCACTCGTGCCCCGTAATTGATACATTGCCAGATATATTCTTGGCCACAATACTCATCGGTGTTCGATTGTTACAAGATAGGAACTATTACAAGATGTGAGTACAATCTTTGTTTTATCGTCTTGGCAGATCGCGGTAATTCGAACCCGTCAACACTCTTGGCAGTGTGTAGAAAATTTTAAGAAATTTTGAAAGCTATGTTCTATTTTGAAAAAAATTATATCGGATATAGTCTGATTTTATATCATAAAATTTTAATATAGAAGCAAAAATTAACGTTTTCTTGCTTCCTAATAATTAGAATAGTTATATCTTTTTATTGAAAACTATGAAATTGTTTCAGAAATTATTAATATAAGATCGAAGAAATCGTTCGAACTTTATTTCTTAACATTTCTATATGTATATGTATATGCTCATTTTAATATTTTTCCAAAATTTATAATCCTTGTACGATCGATAAGCTTTACATTTCAATTGGCCTCCTATTATACATATATTGGTCACCGTCTATCTCGAGATAGGATATCTCTCGAGAAATGGCCGCGGACCTTATCGCGGTTTTGAGATATTGATAATCGGCCATACATGCGTTCGCCTTGGATCTTGTATCTCGCTCGCGGAGTATATCACCCTTTTATTTTAATTTACGCGAGGTCGTGAAACTCTTCGCAGTCGTCAGCGCCGAGATACTTTACGATCATTTCCTTCCTTAATCGCCCCGGTTTGTAATAAATAAGATTTTACGAGTACGCGATCTGTGCGCGAGTGATAATTTTATTCGCGCGCGATGATTAATGACCCATCGCGGACGATGATCCGTCACGTCGAGAGATCGCACTTTTCTGCCGCGCGCGACAGGGTAACGAGAAAGTTCTACAGTTTATCCCCTGTGACCCTCGTGAAGAATACTCTCCGCAGATAGGCAGGGAGCGAGGAAGACCGACATAGGCACGTAGAAACAAAACGAACTGTCTTCGTTATCTAGCGAAGCGAAGCGAACGTCTTTCACGACTTTTTCGGAGATTCGCGAGTCTGTCGACGAGCCTCCCCGAGAACGCTGCGTGGACTCCACGGGCTGAAAGTTATATCCCCGAATCCGAATTCCTTCATCAAGCTGCAGAATGCAGAGATGTGTTCGCGTGACGACGAATCCGGCAGAGATGTGTGACTCTCCGAAGCGAAGCAAAGTCCTGCGTCAGATACTTCCGTCCATCTATTCGATTTCACATGTTTTTCGTGTGCCTGAACGGACTCACGTTTACAGATAACAGTTAATTCTGAGAAGATAATGTGACGTCTCGGAGGAATTATCTCATGACTTCCCGTATATTCCGTGTCGATCGCGCAAGCCGATACGATTTTTCATTTCATCACGGCACAGTGCGTCTAATAACACGCCAGTGTTGCCCTCGGCGGATCGGAATGCGATGTGATACGTGTATCTGAATCTGTAAATACAGCGCACTGGAAATTTACCGAAACGTGCGTAGATAATCGGGAGCGACACGCGTTGGACACTTGGCGCATACCTGATTCGAGTCGCTTCTGTTTGCCGAGCGAAAAGGGATCGCACAAACAAGCCGTGACAGGCCAACTCGTGCGGTCGAAACGGTATCTCTCGGTGATCATCAAAATGATCATTTTACATTCAACAAGTGCGTCGGATTGTTCGAAACGTACGTATTTACACACCACGTGCGCGCGCCTGTAATCAGAAGCATTAGATCCGTGTTCTCCTCAGCTGCTCTTTAGCGCTCGCAATGGATTGGACGAGTACGTGACCGTGCATCGCAGGCGAGAGAAATGAAATGCTCAAAATTTAGTGGAGGAATAAAAGCGCAGCTACGGTGAGTCCGTTCTGCATAATCCGGGATGCAGCTCGTTTAAAAAAAATTTACGAGTTAATTCCACCGCTCGCGAACATTCCTCGTTATTTCTAATTATACGCGATTAATTGGAGCGGATTGACATCGATTTCCGTTCCATGGAGTATACGAACGAGAGTACGGGGCTGTTAAATAACAACCGGCGAAATGCATCCTTCCCGTCCCTGCCATTACAGCAAGGATCTGGCAGAACGTACGGATCTATTTCTTCGACGTGCCAACAAGCCATTCAATCATTTTGGAACAGGAGCAAGCAGGTAGACGATACAACGATTTATACGTGTTCAGCATTTTATGGAACATTTTTATCACGTCTATCATCTCGCCGAATATAAAAGGGATGATATATCGTTTTCTCCGATGGTTAAAAAAGTGGCCTAATGCCTATTTCTATCGATGTAGATTAACTTTAATCTTTGTTTAACTTACTTTCTATCTTTCTTTAATACTAAGAATTGGAAAAAGATACAAGATAAGTTCAAGAAACAAGATAAGTTTAATAAGAGATTAAAGTTAATCTGCCTTGATAGAAAGAGACATAAGAAACTCTTTGTATTTTTTGAGACAATCAGCTTTCATATCTTTCTGTATTAAAAAAAAATCTTCAGTAGCTCAATTTTATATACCTTTGATTTTCTTAACTCTACAATTCGCATATGACGATGCAAATCGGTGCACAATCTTCTCTCACTTCCCTAAACATAAGTGGACGCCGCAGTCAATTGCAGTCTTCGGAAACGCTCGAGCTTCATGAATGAAACTCTTTCGCTCTTTACTACGACGAACGTGCCAAGATTTAGCTCTCGTGATAAATGACATGGGCAACAAGCGGTGTCGAGAGACGTCTCTCGCGAGCTGACAATGATGACAGTTCGTGGCAGACTCGGTGTCTCAGATAATAGCATCGCGAACGTCGCATCCATCCGGATGGAATTTCCACGGTAAACAAATCACGCGTAAATGAATCATATCGGCGGAATTCGCGATTCCTCTCTAATAGCGAATACGATACTATTTTCGCCGGTATTTACCACGTCGATGTTTATACCGTTAGTTGGCTTGAAATAAATAGCATTAGATATTTTAACTCATTCGATGTTTTCGCATTCGGCGTAAAGCATGCAGGAGATGTTGAAATTGCGAATGTTGAGTCAAAATTACATGAAGACGAATGCCTTTCCCCGACAGCAAAAATCCTCTTTGGCGTATCTACAAAAATAATTCCTAGAAAAGTTTGAGATTTCATAACTTCTTACATTTATATTTAAATTATATTTAATTATATTTAATTATATTTAAAATTCTCCTTTATATCGACGTTTTGCATTAATACATGTGTAATCTTTTACATGAACATGATTTTTGTCGATAAATTATATTAAAATAATCTATAGATTATTCAGTTATTCATTGCAAAAAATACACGTGGTATATTTTTAATATCTCCGATTTTATACAAATAACATCGTAAATTCATATTGGAATAAAAAATAATTCCAGTTAGGAGCGATAAAAATACAGTATATTTTATTTGAAAATATATTTTATTGCACATGAACTATTTGCGACAATTAATTTGATTTTATCAAATCGAGGACGATTGATAGGTTTATATTACTTGCATGATATTATGTTATGAAATTCTCCTAATTATTTATTTGAATAATTCTGGAATAATTCGAATTTCTTTTTTTACTGCAGCTTAAATTTATTAAAATTCAATGAAGCGTTTGATTTCACAAAAGAATATTGTACATGTCTAGTATACAGAATTTTATGCAGATTTGAGAGAATGTCACACGAATTAGTTGTGCGAATGGATGAATTATGTAATATAGGAGTACGCCCACAGGGCATCATATACATAATCCTTGTCACGTAATTATAAACAATTCATCGGTTTTCAATAACGTCTAGCTGTTAATATACTTACCTTTTACACGTGACATGTAACGACGTCTCGACGATAGAGACAGGATATTTTGTGATATAAACGGATACAGTATCGGTAACTTCATACACAAGCTATTAATAATATTAACTTCCATCTGCAATAAATTGCAATAGCAATAAATACATAAAATTGAAAGCGACAATAAATAAAATTATATCAGATATTTTTATTTTAAACGGGACATTCTAAAAGAAAAATTTATAATGCTTTAATTATCGTAAAAGAATAATATTAGCAATTGCATATAAAAACTAAAACTATTAACTTGAGCACATTATAACACAGAACATTTTACATACATCAGTTGCGATAAATTTTACGACTGGATGTTAGTCCATTTCACAGACATTGCTATCAACTTTTACGATCGTTCTTCGTCGCTTATCATATTCATTGATCGTATGTATCATAGTATGTTATATGGATGACAATTTTTCAGCGTTCAAACATTTAAGCACCTGCGACATCATCTATAACTAACACTTTGAATTTAAGATACGTGACACAGAATATAAAATATAACGATACATTCCAACTTAACGATACATTCAATTAAAGCAGCAACAATTTTCTTGATTTTTTTAAGAGCTTGAGAAAATTATTTTTAACGATGAAAACAATTAATCTTTCGAGAATTCTCGTAAAAAAGTTGAAGGTGCATTGCGTCGAAACCTTTCGATTGCGCTGGAACTTTAAATTAAACTTTAAGTAGAGAACTTTTGTAACAATGTCTTTCGATTGAGCTTGTTTTCCAGAATGTTCCAAAATGAAAATCGACTCACGATCGGAATTCAGTCTAAATCAATTAATTTTTTTTTCTTTTCGTCCTGATTAATTAGGTGGCGAAATATAATTCGGTGAGAGCTTATCGTCGAATGTGATCCCGCGAGTGGCGATAGTGTTATTAGCTCGGCACGCTTTGCTGTGGCAATGGTGATACTGTTCGACCGAACGACATCACGTCATTTCGTTTTATGAAGCGCACTAAAGTTCCGCGTACACAATTAATTAGTTTACCAAGAGCTTTAATTGGCCGGGATTAATGCCAGAACTAACCGCGGCGAGTGTCTCTAAAAACATCCGCGTTCAAAGCAAAGAAATATTCTTTGGCAAACGATTTGGTGTTGATTCTTTCGCGTTTTATCATTTGTTTATATTCTAATTAATTTTATTAAATCTGCAAATATTTGCGTCACTGCTGTTATTTTAAGACGCATATAATATCAGCTATCAGAATGATAGCAAAAAATAGTTAAAATTAAGTGCATTTAAAAAATTGAAGTGAATATTAGAAAATTTGTGAAAATCCATAAAATTTTTAATTACTTTGACGCTATAAATGTTTATGGCAATTATTTAAAACAGGTACAATTTTTTTGTAAATACTCCGTTTTACACTATTTTGTAATGTCTCGTAATTTCTCTCTTACACAACTACATAATTCTTGATTTGCTGTTCGTCACGTGGCGATCATGTGTTAAAACATTTCTCTGATTACGCTCTGACGCTTCTGTCGGTTGTTTGACTAGTTTCTCACGAACGATGACGCAACGTCCAATATTCGACATAGCATTTCAATCGCACGTGTCTCTTGATAAAGGCTCGATTAATTCGCTTAATTATCTAGGCAATATATTTGTCGCGCGTGGCAAACCGAGAGTTTGTCCGCGATTCAATTATGTTCCCTCGACAAAACATTCGTTTTTAATTAGATCGGGAAGCGGATACGCTATACAAGATCTAAGTGAAAATGAAATTCGCAATTTCATCACCACATCCGCTTATCACGGTTTATTGTTTAAATCGCCGCCGCCAAATCCACAGTGTGCAACCGTGGGGATTAACCACAGAAGATTACAGTGTAATTATGTCGGTGCCGCACAGTGCCGTTATCGTGAATCGGTGACGTCATTGACACGCCATATTTCTCTCGCTATTATCTCGAAATGTGTATATATTTCTTTCCCTCTCTCTCTCTCTCTCTCTCTCTCTCTTTTCCGAGACCGGAACTTTGTTCCGAACAATTCTGCGCGGATTCCGACGTAATGACGTATTTTACTTATTCCTCTGCATAGAGGCAGCACTTATTCCTCTGCATAGAGGCAAAACATATTTTTTTCAACATTAGAAATTAACAACTTGCAATTTCTTGCACGTTATTTCTAAAGACATGTAGCAAAACATTTGTAACAAGTCTATTATAATTTTGACATAAAGTTGAGTGATTTAAAGCATTTAAAAATGGCAAATTTTGCTTTTATGTATCTTGTATCTTTGAAAGAAGTTTTCCATCACAATCAAATTAGTTATAATTTTCAAAATATCTCGACATTGCATTACTTCTGAAATATTATTTCTTGTTTGTCACAGAATTATTTATATAGATTCTGTTTATAAAAACAATTCTGAACATGTATCTCAATATATTGAATTAAAATAGCGATATGCCACGTGAAAAGAAATAATGCTCTACGAACCGAAAAACTTACGGCACTGACGACAAACAGCACGCGCCGTTACGCGATTCAGTGTATATGTACATGAACTTAAAGAGATCCCACCGCGATATATAAATGTCGCGCGATGTATCCGCTGAACGTTGTTCTCGAGCGATTTGCTGGCATCGTCGGTGTCCCGCTCGGTCATAGTCGACATTCTGCAATTGTCTCCCAACGAGGAGGGAGAAGTCGCGCAAACTCTTGAAGCCGTTGGCCGTCGGATCGACGAGACCTGATCAGCTTGGACCCCGGATGGCCACGCGAAATTTGGAAAAGATGCTGCGACTCACCACTCTGTCGAGGGTCCGTTTCTCACGGTATATCGATAATTTAAAATAATCCTACGGTCTCCTCGGGGAAGGATTTAACTCTATTCGTGATAGGGATTGAAACTGATGTAGCGGTGAGTTGAGGACACGCGATAAATAATATTCATACTCGATCGCAATCGACCTACTCATTTGACTGTATCATGTAGTCAGCGATTTAGAAAGAAATTAATAAAAGTTATTATCGTATCTAAAAATTACAGACTTATTTCTTCGAAAGGCACTTTGTCGTCTTAAATTATTGAGACAGCACATTCATAATTTCTTCACAAATTACCACGTTGTGTTTTTAAAATTGTATTTTTAAAAGAAACTTCGTAAATTATGAATCGTCTATTCAATCTATCGATCTATCAAATTATATTATATTATGTATATTTTAAAACCATAGAAAAATCCTATATTACTCTTTTTAAAATAACTCACTTGTTCTAAACTTACGTTAATACATTTATTAGCATTATATTATTTTAAAATATTGGATCTTTTCAAGAAACATTTGATTATATTAAATTCATTGTTCTCAATGACGAAACCACTTTCACACAATAAAAAATGCAGTAAAACTTTAAAATTCTACGTACCTGCGTGTTTTACTCACAGCAAATGAAGACCGTTCTCGATTTTCGTGCTGAATAGACAGTTCCAAGAGAATGCCATGCGGAAAGCTAAAGACGAGCGTATTAGAATCGCTGCGGCGTTTTTCCGCAAAAGCTTCGACGAAGAAGACGAAGAGAAGAAGGATAAAGCCCCGCTAACGAAAGAGTCGGAGAAAACTTTCTCGCAAACAACCTCTGACGACGATTCAATAAGAGTCAAGGGGAAGTCCAATGCCACAAACGCGGAAATTCCCTCAAAGCTGGTCGCATCTGATCCTGAATTTGCAGCTTCCACCTTGTACATGGCAGATCGCACGTTTAAACGCTTGCAATTGTTCGAAAATTTGAGCTCATCGAACAATGCAAATGATGCGACATCAGATCGTTGTAATGCAAGAGAAGAATATAACAAGGATGTGATTTCGAAAGTCGAAACGGGAAGACCGACAATGCCGATGACGAATACCGATAGTATTTTTCCTGCTCCCAAGCACGAAGATGTCATCGCGAAGGAATCACCTGCGAGGTTTCCATCTTCATCAATCGAGGATCACTCAACTCGCACTTGTACGAAACCTGCTGAGGACAGATCGAAGCATCCTCAATTAACGCCCGACTTTTTAGAGGTTCCTTCGGGTTCCAGCGAACACTTTCGTTTCACGGCATTATCAGAGCGACCAACGAGCGCCAGAGAATGCTCCGATGTCGGGAAAGTACGCGAGGTAGTGCCACAACCTTCGCTGATAAGCGCTGTTCGAGATAGCGTCGACGAGAAGTCTAACAAGAGCGGCGGTCGCAGGTCAACGTTACCGATGACGAGCTCCGATCTGAACCAGCCCACCTTGCAGGACCCGGCGGCGGAGGCCGGCCAGAGGTCGCCGACCTTCCAGAACATCCTGGCCGGCACCAGCGTGAACCCAATCCGGAAGTCCAGCATAGCGAACGCGGCTATCTGCTCGAGTCTGGCCCCGAGCTTGCTCGGCGCCATCCCCGGCGTGCCGAATTCCCTCTTGCCGAACGGCGACTACAATCTGCAGCGAAGTGCCACATTGTCGAATCTATCGACCACCTCCACCGCCATCAGCGACGACATTTCCATTGGTAGATCGCGTCGTGGATTACGATCGTTTCTTCGTCTTCACATACCCGAGCCGCATCCCTGGCACGACATCGACGAGGACTACCATCATCACTTGCACAATCACCACCACCATCATCATCATCATGTGTTCTCGCACATTCACGTACCCACCATCACCTTCACGGCACCGGCCACCGACGGTATCGGTCGCAAGTTTAACTTCGCCATCCGAAGGTACTCGCAGGCGGTTAGTGTAAAGTTGGGCTGCACGTAGTTTCGCCATTATCGTTAACATTTTTTTCTTTTTTTTCATTAACACCCGTTAAGAGTGTGGCCACGAACCGTCTTTTCAATCAAGTAAAACATTTCCGAAGCTGAGTAACATAATATGTAGAATATTAACAAATAATTTTCAGACAGATTAATATAGATTTCTAAAACCTACGCTAAGTATAAAATTATATTTAAAATAGGTCGTAGAATTGTGGATTTATTGACCTGAATAATCCTTTAAATAATTAACAGTCTTTAGGAATTAATTTTAATGTTTATCAAAAGAATGGCATGGATAACCAGATTATATGTTGATAAATCTGACAAATGAGACTTATAACTCTTTGTCGTTACTTTGTCGAGCACAGTGAAGCCAAGCACGACGATGGTATCACGTGTCAGATTGACGCAAGTGTCTCTATAACATTAGATTTGATTAATTTATATACTAGTACATGCTCTGATTAAAATAATTTGCGCTTTATTGATACGCCTGTTTAAGATTGAACCGAGTCGAAGCGATGACGCTCTTGTCGTAAATAATATAAATATTAATTGCTGCAATTGCAGGCCGCCGAAGAATGCCAACGTAAGCTCGAGTCTTTATCTTATCGGAATTATTGCATTTGTAAGACTAATTCTCAAGCAGGCACAAATGTCATGGTCGATCTAATAATTTTCTCAGACAATTGAATTATCTATCGCCTTGCACACATTAGCATATTAATACGAATTGAATTATTTCGCGAAGTATTATAGAAAGATTTTCAGAGTTAAAAATTCGAACAATTAAATCTCGAATTAAACGTCTAAAATGTTATAATATACGTATATACATATCTTCATGAAACATTAATTTTGTCTAAAAAGTCTAAAAAATTTTTAAGTATTAATTTAATTTCGAGATAGACAAGCAAAATTCAGTTGAAGTAAATTACACTTCAGAAATTTTTTAATTTCTACGAACCGTTCACGATTCGCGAAACTACTGCTGTATCTTTTAATTTAATAACGAAGTGACGATCGATAAATGTATTATAGATTAATACCTATAGTATGAATTCAATAAAACAAGCCTCACGGAAAATTTTTGGAGGCACTTACGTAACGTCAGGTGCCACGTGCGAACGTGGAAACTTGCCCGACTCGGTTCTGTCATCGATCTTGACGGCTAATGCCCGCGCTATGTACCTACATCTGCCGACACTCGTGAATTAACACTATCTCCGATGCGAAACGCGCATCAGTATCGTCCGCTGTGGTGCGTATAATATGCTACACCACACACTGCCAGATATTTCAGCGTAGTGACAAAACCGCATGAAATAGAGCTGATCTAATATACCACTACGTATATATATATATATGCCTGTATGCACGCCCGCAACTTCGAATTTTTATTCAGTAGAGTTCGGGCCGTAGTAAACGACGAATGGTGCTATAATTCCTGTAAAAGACTCCGAGCATCGAAAAGAAGTTGTTCTCTTAGGATAATTCCGATTCGACGCGTCAGAATTATGACTGCATCAAAATCCGGATTTGCATTTTTGGCAGTTCGTTCCTTCTGTTTTCTTTTACAAGGCATGTATTCGTTTTTAGTCTAAAATGTGAATTATCATCAGCGTTGCCCAAAATATCTTTAATTTAACAGAGTTTATATGATTTGTGTAATTTATAATTAGTAACGGGGGTTTAGTGGCTATTTCTATCACGTTCGTAACGCGAGGGAGGTAGAGGACTTTCGCATCGAAGGATTACGAGTATATCCCCGACATTGTGTACTTAACATTATCCTCTTACATACCGTAAATGCCAAGTCAATTTACGCGCGTCAGATTGCGTAGATTATATCGATAATACACGTCGACGAAATGTCATTAACCGTTGCCGCAGGGGAGGGATTTTTTAATCAAAAGAAACGCGCACGATATTTGCTACAGGATTATATCCCTGTTCGGTGTTTAATAGTACATTTTGATTGTAGTAACATCTAAAGTGTTGTAACATCTAACGCGTACGTAATTCCGCAACGCAAAACTCGGTGCGCCGAGCATTACAACAGATACAATTTTATAATCTGATTTTTACCGTAAGTATTGTTGTGAGTGCGCAAAATTTCTGTCACTAATCATTTTGTAAACTGTGCATGAAAAATAACGTGAGTGCTGAACAGATGGCAAGGAGAAGAGTGGAGAAAATATCTTAAACAAAACGAAAAATTGTGAAACAAGAGGAAAATGATGTATGTAATCATAAAACATAGAAAAATAATTAACACAACAGGAAGTAGTGAATAGTACATACTAAAGTTTGTTCGTGCAAATGAAGCATAAAAAAAAACTTGATTTCTAATTTCTATTTTAATCTGTTTTGCATCTGCGATTAACATTGCTTTTCGTCGCTCAGCTGTTTTTGCCATAAACGTGATCGTGTCTTATCATTCACGTGTGCCACTCACTATCGCTGACCTGGATTCCATTCTGCAAGATCGAGATGCGCAAGCAGTGTTCTCTATTTCTTCACGAATGGAGGACGCGCGCTTCGCTTGCGGTTGCAAACTAAGCGATTACAGTTAATACGCAATACGCACGCTCACTACGATCGTCTCTATCCCCGTTAAAACAAAACATTACGAACTAGTATCGCTGGAGAACAGAGGAAAAACTCGGCTGCACAATGCCGATCTTTGTTTCAATCAGAGACGAAGCGAGAATCCTTTTATTTTAGTTTGGAGCTGAAACTGGATGTCTTACAAGCGCGAGTTCTAACAAAGGAACCCAAGAAGTATGAATCAGAATTTCACAGATCCCGAGGGGATGTATTTCCCAGTTTATTTGACTTTGCTTGAGATTAATACTCATGCCACGGAGTGCGAGATTGCTCTCCATCGACGATCCAAAATCGGCGCCTATTCCGCTGCTCATACATCCCGATAACTCGAAAGCTTACTTTTGTAATATATTGTAACCCAGCTGCACCATTTGCGAATACTTGAACATGATGTATTAAGACTAGACTAAATAGTCATAGGTAAAATTTAGATAAACTCAAAGAATTCCAAATTTTTTTTAATTGATAAATTTTCTATTCGACAATTATGATAATTCTAAATAATTGAATTGAATGGTGCAATTTGCTATATATTTGCATATATATTTGCATATATGTCTTTCTGTGAACGGCGATTGAATTTATCTAATCTGTGAGGTTTTTTTTTATAATGGACTTTCAATAACATTGGCAAAAGTCGAACACGGTTGATCGAAATTTAACGATAATCTCTCTTGCTTCTTTACAGACATTGCATCGGACTGACTCGATGGTATCGCTTTGCTACCGATCGCTCGCGAGCTACATCACAGATGATAATCTCGTCGGACTGCAGAGCTTCCTTGAAAATAAGCGAGTGCAGGTCGACGATAGAGATGAGGTAAGCGCGGATCGCTCAGAAAGATTTCCAAAGACCACTCGATCGTGACCAAAAATTCCAGAATAATAAAATTATAATATCAGTCAATATAAATAGATGATAAAAGTCTTCTCATCTTTCTCAAAAAATTTAAAGAAACAAAATAATAAAAAATTTGGAGAAAAAAATATAAGAATAATTTATGCTGGATAATCTGAATTAATAGAAGAAGTTATTTTCGTAATCGCTGTGTTCGAGCCGTCGAACCTACTTTGACAAATTATTCTCTTACGACAGAATGGTAGCACCGCCCTCATCCTTGCAGCAACCAAGGGAAAACTACACTTCGTCCGAGAGCTCATTAATCATGGAGCGGACGTCAATGCTGAAGATGCGGTTGGTACCTGTTGAGGTCGTTTGATTGTGTATAATAAATGAAAATTCAACTATATATATGCACGCGTTTCTGTATAATTTCTCAGGATAACTGGACGGCATTGCTGTGCGCAGCAAAGGAAGGTCACACGGAGATTTGTCTCGAATTACTCGAGCATGGAGCCGACTTGGAGCACCGAGACATGGTCAGAAGAAGTTGCATACTTTACTAGTCTGGCATAATGCCATTAATGCAAATCTGTAACTGAAATCTGTAACTCATTATATTTGCAAAAATTCTGTTCTCTTGCGTCATACAAGTTAAAAGTTTTATGCTATCGTCTCTTCTTCGTCGCCAAGATTTATTTCAATTAACATATAGTTCTATTAAAAATTTTAATATCTTATAAATATTACATTATTAATTTTTAATAATATTTAATATTTTAACGAATATTATATACATTGTCCGTCGAACTAATATTTTTTACTTATATTTTTTTAACAAAGAAGAATATAAAAATAAAAGAGTCTGTTCAACTATATAGACATCTGTATAAAAAATTGGCACTTTCGTATAGATAAGAAATTAAAGGATCGAAAGTTGTTTTATTACAGGGTGGATGGACGGCGCTCATGTGGGCGACATACAAGGGTAAATCGGCGACGGTGACGATGCTGCTGGGGCGCGGGGCTGACGTCAACGCGCATGGAAATTTTCATATATCCTCATTAGTATGGGCTGCTGGCAGGGGTTATACTGATATAGTAAAAGATCTTATTGCTCACGGAGCGAAGGTCAATGTCGGCGACAAGGTAATCGTCGACGGACATACCGCAAATCGATAGCTTTTAGGATACTCATACTTACTACTTTTTTTTTAGTATGGCACAACTGCACTCATATGGGCATCGCGCAAGGGAACCGTAGAAATCGTTGATATCCTTCTTAAAGCTGGAGGCAATGTGGACACAGCAGGCATGGTAAGATCAATAAACTGTTAAAAAATATAAAATGGAAAAATAATGGATTCTATAAGTTCATCATAAATAATGTAATAAAAATTGAAAATGTCGTGTATAATTATATATATATGGTTATATAGTTGTTTTATTCGTTTAAATTAATCGTGAATAGAAATATTTTAATGTAACAAGAAATATGTGGGAATTTTTCCAATTTTAATATCAAATTATGAAGACAATTTTTTATATTTATACGTGACTTTTTTTATAGTATTCATGGACTGCTTTGCTCGTGGCAACCCTCGGGAATCATGTGGAGGTGGTATCGTTACTATTGGAACACAAACCCAACGTAAACGCTCTAGACAAGGACGGTTGCACCGCCCTAGCAATTGCCTGCCGTGAAGGTTATCACGAAATAGCGAACGCCCTTTTAAATGCCGGTGCTTACGTTAATATTCAGGATCGGGCTGGCGACACGAACTTAATCCACGCTGTTAAGGGTGGTCATCGGGGCGTGGTGGAATCACTACTGAAGAAATACGCGGATGTCGATATCGCTGGAAAGGTACGATTCGACTTATTTTTCTCCATATACCCGCGTATCTTCCTCGAAGATCGACTTGGAAAAAAATTATCTTTTTCACCGAGTATTGCGGTTTCCAAATATTGATCATTCGCGTGAGCCGGAATTGTTGCGTCGAGTTCCACGTGATGGAATAAATTTGTTAAAGCACTCTAGCGATTCGAGTCGATATTGTGGACACTTTAATAAGAGACAATCTTGTGGTATCGGATCCTGTGGTATCCTTAAGCCACTTCGAGCTAGGTTCGTGCGTGACCCCCGTGATTATTTTTGAATCGTTCCAGTCAAACTAACCATCCCATCCGTATATATTTTAGGATAAAAAAACCGCAACTTACATAGCAGTAGAGAAAGGCAATATACCGATACTCAAATTATTACTAAACGCTAACCCAGACCTGGAGATTGCCACGAAAGACGGCGACACGCCTTTATTGCGGGCGGTGAGGTCGCGTAACGCCGAAATCGTGCAATTGCTTTTAGACAAGAAAGCCAAGGTCTCGGCGACGGACAAGAAGGGCGACACTGTACTGCACATAGCGATGCGCGCGCGATCGAAAGCGATCGTCGAGATTCTACTGAGGAATCCAAAGAATAGCCAGTTATTGTACCGTCCGAATAGACAAGGCGAGACCCCCTACAACATCGACGTCAATCATCCTAAGACGATGCTTGGACAGATATTCGGTGCTCGTAAGTTAATCAGACGCATGCCATTAATCGTGTCACGTTATTACTGGTAACTCAACTTACGATGTGAAGAATACATATTAAATGTTTTTGAATGCATTTCATAGAATAATTTGATAAAAATTACAGGGCGCTTAAATACCAATGAGGACAATGAAAATATGCTTGGTTACGATTTGTATAGCAGCGCGTTAGCAGACATTCTCAGCGAACCAATGCTTTCTACGCCAATTACAGTCGGTCTTTATGCGAAATGGGGCTCTGGAAAATCATTTTTACTGAACAAACTTAGAGGTATCACCAAATAACAAAATACTATAATAGTTCTATTACAATTAATAGTTATACAGAATTTCGTACGAACTGATAACTCTTTAATGAATTCAAACAAATTTTCATATAAATATAAAAGTTCATAATTTAAATTCAAATTAAATGTTACATTATAACAATTTAAATTAAATTTTTATAACCGAGAAGAATTTTCTGAAATATCTTTTAAAATATATCTGTATACATCTAAGTTGTATGCAAAAATACTAATGACACGACTGTCTTTCACAGAGGAAATGAAAAACTTTGCGCGACAGTGGATCGATCCAGTGTTCCAATTCTCTTCCTTACTCTTTTTGGTAACAGCTCACGTATCCCTACTTGTGGGCGTCATGTTAGGCCTCGCTTTACAATCGTGGATTATTGGCTTATCGTCTGGAATAAGTTTACTAGTTGTCGTTTATATTTTTCTGGTGCTCGTTTGGTATGCCAATAAGAGGTGAGGCTTACGAAAAGCAACAAAAAGTGAAATTCTATTCGTTTCATGTCCTTATTGGAGATTTGTAATCGTAGGTACGATTGGTACTGGCCGTATAATCTGACAGTAGAGCTCACCACCAGATTGAACGCGCTAAAACTGCTGTTGCAAGTGATTTTTTGTCACCCGCCGGGTAGTCAATGTCACGACAGTATAGCAGTGCAGCCGATAAAGTTTTACTTCACCGATCAGACTCGCGTGGGTACGACCGCCGCTGGTGAGAACGCGGTCGTGCAAATGGTTGGTTCGCTGTACGATTCCATCGAGAACGACTACGGTTCCCTGTCTACCAGACTGTACAGAGCATTTCGGCCGAAACCGGATAAATCGACCACCACGTGGAAATGGAGGCGTTTGTGTTGTTTGCCATACGTAATTATATTCGAATTCTGCTTATGCAGCTTGCTCGTCGGTATTTCGATACTTACCGTGTATCTCATGGATATTTCGAATAATGTGTGAGTAATTATGTACCGAACATAAAATACTTTTATATTACTTGTCTTACGTGTCGTATTGTTTCGCATTTAGATCGACAATAGAGCAAGTTACGGCTCACATTATCATGATATCGATTGCCTTAGTCTTGGCTATCAGTATAATAGCAAATTTGTACACATGGAGTAGAACTCTGCAGGCATTAGTTTTTTCACAGAGGAGACACCTTCAACGAAGTATATCAAAATTAGAGACTCTGAAGAGCGAAGGATTCATTCAGACTTTAAAAAGCGAAGTCAATTTAATGACGGAAATGGTAAATTACCTTTTTCTATTGAGATTAAAACTTTGCTTTCAGCAGCGTTGCTTTAATTACGTTTTTTAAATAGGTCAAGTGCTTGGATAGTTTCATGGCTCAACAAAGTAGACTAGTTGTTATAGTGGACGGTTTGGATAGTTGCGAACAGGATAAAGTTTTACTCGTTTTAGACGCTATACAGGCCTTATTTAGCGATAACGGATATCCCTTCGTCGTAATATTAGCGATTGATCCACACATTATATCTAAGGTGAGTAACTTTAAAAATAAAAATGTAACAAGATCGGAAAAATTGTAATATCGATTTCAAGATGTTACTTTGAGTGATAACGAAAACTATCATTCGACATTGTGCATGCAGGCGGTAGAAATAAATAGCAGAAGACTGTTCTCGGAATCGAATATCGGCGGTCACGATTACTTGCGGAATATGGTGCATTTGCCGTTCTACTTGCAAAACAGTGGTTTGCGTAAAGTCAAGATCGCGCAACAGACTGCTCAACATTATAAAAAGACAACGTGGACGGAGGCTGAAGAGAGCGTCAACTATACCGCGACCAGCACCATGCATCATTCGGTATCTAGTAGAAGACTCAGCACGGAATCGGCTATAATGAACAGCAACGAGAAATTGAAACCCCAAACTAGGAAGGGTAGTAGAAAGCTGCGATTGAGCGAGTCGATCGCTAGCAGCATCGGCAGCAATTTAAATCGACTGGGTGGCGCGCAGGATCTCAATAAGATGTTGCTCACCGATGATTACTTTAGCGACGTAAATCCTCGTAGTATGAGAAGATTGATGAACGTCGTTTATGTCACCGGTAATACATTAATTCGTGCTATGTTGCAGTGTCTGAGTCTACGTAATCATTCTATGTGTACGTTATTTGTCTTTCTGTTTTTAGGACGATTACTTAAAGCATTCCAGATTGACTTCAACTGGTATCACTTAGCTAGTTGGATCAACATTACTGAGCAGTGGCCTTTCAGAACATCCTGGCTCATTCTTCATTACGATATGTACGAAGAAAGTCTGGACGACAATATGTCACTGAAAAGCCTTTATGATAAGTACGTAGATTTTATTTCGTTCTTACGCTTTTTTTTTCATTTATTATTATTCTTTTTATATTTATTAGGGTGCGACCGCAAATTCCGGTATTGAAAGAAGTGCAACCGCTTCTTGAAATAGATAGAGACGAGCGCAAGTTGGATGTTTTCCTCACGTTTCACCGGTCCAGCTTACTTATCAGCGACATGAAGATATTCTTGCCTTTCACTATCAATTTAGATCCCTACATTAAGAAGAAAATAAAAGAGGAACAACAAAGTATAGAAGAAGACACGAATCTGTTTCACAAACAAAGTGCTTGGCATGGCCATGGTATACCGATTGATCAATGGGTTCCGCAAAGAGGCACATCGACGAATCGGCACATGAAACTTGCCAAGCAGTCAAGTTTGCAGGGATCTGTGCCGCCGACACCATCGTGGGCTTACCAACCAAACTTCGACTGGCATGCTCCGCCAAATTGGATGCAAATGCCTCCCATGGAACCAATGCCAAAACCGCTTTCCGCAACAATCACGTTACCGGTACACGATAAATTACTTATACAACTATTTTTTGGGATTGAAGAGATGTGACTTATTGCTTTGTTTTATCTACAGTCTGAAATTATGGAAATAAAGCTGTCGACCTTATCAGTGAACGGAGTCTGTGATCTGATTGACAAAATCGAAAATCTTAATTCGATTCAGGCACCGATATATAAGCAAGCCGTAAAAGAGAACAATATTAACGGGCGAGTTTTATTACATTGCGATTTGCAAGAATTGAAAAAAGTAATTTTTTATTTGTTGCGTCTTCACATTTTAAAAAGAGCAAGTTCTAAATACAAATATATTTTTTAGATATTTAAAATGACTTTTGGGGATTGGGAGTTATTTCGCATGGTGATTGTATCACTACGCGAAATGGAGCTCTCGTCATTTACTTACGAAGAGGGTCCTCGGAGTGTACGATTTACCGTAGGATCCGAACAAGTTTTACGCAAAGGTACGTTTGATTTTATCTTTTTTTTTCTTCTTAGTTGATTATTTTTATTTGTTATAGATCATGCTTTGCAAAATAATATAATACGTGTGCCTGCTCATGTGGAGAAAGAAAAAGGAACCTCAAGAACAGATGGATCAACTCGCCGTGATCAAAATAAGCAATCTATAATGGAAAAACAGGTATGATATAGGTGTCAAATATGTTTAAAAAAGGCAATCAATGCAATCATATAAATTTATTACGAATTAATATCGTAAATAACTGAAAACTTATAAAAATAAATTTCGTTTATTTACATTCGCACATGGTACCAGTTCCAGGTAAGGCCGCTGTCATAATAGAAAAATAAAAAAATCTCGATATGTTTAATAATTTTATTTATCTATGTATATAATACATAGCAAATATTATTTGCTGTGAATATGCTAAAGTGCATATATACGTTTTAGGTAACGTTAGAGGAGCAAATGATTTGCGGAGCATTGCAGACCTTGAACGAAGAAGCTTGTGAGGATGTTTTAGATGTGCCATCGCCAGCGGTGGCACCAACAACAGACTCGCTTCCTTCAGGTGAGCCTACTACTCCCCTACCACTTATACTGCCTCTGGTAATAGTGCAAGAACCACCGCAGTCTGACCAAAACAGTGACACCTCCGTCGAATACAGTGCTAACTTTTAGTCAAATCTGAAATAGGATGACTATAGGATGATGTATATATTCATCAAATAAATCGCTCACGTTGCGCAAAAGCAGAGACCTTTCCGGCGTAATTTCTATCGTAATGTGCAACGACCAGACATTATCATAGCATCCAAGAACAGTGCTTGCCAGTTTGCGTTGTTAAAAGAAAGAAAAAAGATTGATATACTTCATCCTATTTAATAGTTTTATTTGTACATCTGTATGTCCATAGAATACTATTTGACAGTATTATCAACAAGAGAGATGTACATATGTGCAACGGCAGTCGACAAACCAAATAATGGTTTTATAAATATACTGTTATATTATAGGATCATTTGTAAGTTGAAAGGCTATCCTCTGTAGGAATATGTACAAGTTTTCTTAAAGTATTCACGTGCCAATGCGAGAAACCAGTCATACATATCGTACGAAGGAAGAATACAAAATGAAAACCATTTAACGATTATAATAGGATTACTATTGTATGCGTACTTATAAGATTAGAATAATATAATGCTCATTTTATAACCTTAGTTTAACAGCGATGTATATCAATGCCATATTCAGGAACAAAAGAAAAAACATTACAAACCCATACTTATAGTTGGTAATATACGAACGAGCATACTCTTTATTGCATTTGTAAACGTATTATATGATATAAAAAAAAGTCAGAGACACTACTCTCAAAGCTAATCATTCGGTGTTGTCTGTGGAAAATTCATGTACAAAAGACTGTGATAACACATTATTGACAAAACGAATATATCTCGTGCGAGAAATGTTTATGCTAATCGAGGCGAGATGTATGTAACAATGTATTATATTTTTAAAACCGTTGTATACATAAAATAATCGTACTTGGCGATAAAATTGAAAATTGCGTCCTGCTATACTTCGGTCCGTGTTACTTCTTGTACTATGTGTACACTATAAATATTATTGCTAGATTATTAGCACTATGTTATGAGCAGTATTATGTTATTACGAGAGCAAGTGGCAATAAAACTTTCTTGCAAACCACCTCTGACATTACCTTCTTTGCAATTTGTATCTAAAAGCCTTCAGTTATTATTATCAATTACGTTCAAAGCATTTCAAAAATTGAAATAAGAGAATTTTAAGAAAGAATCGAAACACAAATCTCTTTCATCGATAATTTGATAGATTCTTCTGTGAAACCTTCTTTTTTAAATACCTTTTTAAGTAATATATCTGTTTCAAGAATTTCGAACTAAGCGATTTCACAATATATATTATAATCAGAACACGATCATGTACCAAGCAGATATTACATGAGCTTCTGTTTTAGGACCTGTCATCTCGCCACATGACACGGAATACGTACTGCTTCAAGCCAGTCCGCTATTTCACTGGGTACCGATTAATGAAGATCCGGTCAGCTCGGATGACAGCTCGCATGACTCCACCGTATTCCTTCAACGTACCAACTCCCAACGTAGCGTCGCGTCTCAACGTAGCACGAGATCCGCTTGCTCGCACAAGACCCTGAAGAGAAGCGGCAGCAACATCAGCACCAGACCGTCGTCGCTATTCGTCTCACCGCCGCCGTCGCCGAAGCCTGCAATCAGGTCGAAATCGACCGACGAGAGATGTATGGGGAACAATGTATCTCTGAAGATCACATCGTCGTCGGTATCCACCAAGAGACGCTCGTCCACGACGTTGAATGACGATGTGGTGATATCAGTGCCCACCTCCAGTCTGGAGAAGCTGTCGAAGCTGAAGGACCGTCTGATCGGCACCGCACCGGCTGCGCGATCACCGGCACCCGGTGGCGAGAGCGACGACGAGTCCACGCCGCTGGTATCCGAACTGTCCACGCCGACACATTCCCAATCCGACAGCGTGTTTAGACACGACTACAGCGCGGAGAACAGCAGCTCGCCATCGTCCAACAGGAGTCTACCGCGGGACGGAGAGCGTCGCGTAGATATGGGTTACTCAGATACCGTGAGCCTCGTGATACGCGAGTCCTCGAACGCTCAGTCACCGACTCAGCACGACGCCAAGATCTGGGACGACACTGAGACACCTGTCTGACACCTGTCCTCTATATATAATCATGATACCATGCGACATACCTCGTAGCACACTATACGTTTGATTGATACCAATGTAATGAAAATGACTAGCATCTGTTGGGCTGACTTACACGACGTAACTCTGATAAGAGCGTCGAGATAAGATATATCTCTCTCGTGTAAATAACAAACGGCAAGAACGAGTAGATTTTTTTACAGTTAGAATGTTAAACGTGTTCATCTGCTTAGTGGTTTGACGAAAAGTGAATGATGCCTTCTCGTGCAAGTCATGCAATAATCCTTAGTTTAGCGAGATGAGACGATCTCGAGATGTACAACGCCGAAGCGACATTCCGTGTAAATATTAATAATGCATTTACGAATGCAAATATTTATCGACATTTTCTTTTTTGTATCGAATTAGTTGAAATATGCTGAACAAGGGAGATGAAGAATATTTCCCGATGCATAGTGTTGTGTACCAAAGTATCCTATCTCTAATAATCAATTTGAGTCAATTCGTAATGTCAGTGCAAATAGGTAATTTAAAGAGTAAAAGTTAAAGAGAGTATTTTAAAGAAATGATCATTCGAACCACAGTACACAATCGTTAGATTAGACTACATATTTAGTATAATTTATAGAATTCTATCTATAATTTTATCGAACAGAAATGTAAAATGTTAAAAATAATTTATGCAAACGGCAATTATTATTTATATCACTTTATATTTATCTGCAAAAAGTTTTGATAAAGAATTTTATTAGGATATTGCAAGCTGGACATTTAGTTGGACGGAATATATTAATTTTACTTCTTCGTTAATTTCAGTATATTTCTTTCTTTATCGAATTATGATATTAATAATCACAGAAACAGAAGTAATCATAAGTATTTATGATATATTTGTTTTATTAAAAAGCAAAAATTGTAACTACATAACATTGAATATTTAGGACACTTTAGGACGGAATACATCAGGGTATTGATCATTCAATATAATATTGTATATATATGTATATATAATTATAAATGATATATATGCGTATATATGTATGTGTGTATATACGATTGTAGATATATTAGATTTAAAAATATAATATATATATATACGCACACATATATATACGCTCATTTCTTGACATTAAATACAATAAAATATTCAATCAAATACAATACATTGCAATAATGTTAAATACTGTGTACAATATATTTAAACTTATGAAAACGCAACAGAAAATTGAACCAATTAAAAGAAGGACAAATGCTTTCACTCTACGAATGTTTGCATGTTAATTAAATACCTGTAACATGGATAGTCCCACTTGTTAATTAAATGCGTTGTTTGTATTAAGTATTACGTAAAACATCATATCACTTCAAAGCTATGTCCTCATTACACGCGATGGAATGTTAAAATCATACAGGTTTGAACTGGAATATCCTCTATACATACATATAAAATATTGACATAGCTTGGTGATATATCTATTTTAATGCGTATCAAAATTATGGCATATAAAAAGAAGAATATAAGACAAAAAGGAACAAATTACGGAAAAAATATCTCAGGATAATAATCTATATATATAACCTATTATAAATATATACATAAAAATTCGATTTCATAGGCGTGGAATAGTAAGTACGAATATCTTTATAGCTGCATGTTTCAAGCACGAGTTGTGCTTTACCTAAGACTGGCGATGATTCGCGTATTAATTCTTTATTCATCTATTGATTATTGTCCTCATTATATAATACATAAATACATTTAATCTCAAAAAAAAAAGTAAAGTTAGAATCAACGTCATTAGTTGACCTGATTAATTATCGAATCTATAAGTCTTTACTGACAAAAGTGTTCTCAAAAGTTTTGGTCAAATCTACTTATTAGCAATTATTTATATAATTTATATGATATCATTGTATAAGGGAAATGTATAATACTTATATTTTTAATCAGTCACAGCGAATATGATTTTTTCGTTTCTAATATTCGCATAATTGCAAATTCGTCCATCGCACATTAAATTCAAAGGCACAATGGCGGCTAATATAAAAATGCTACCTTATAAATGCCTAGGCTTAATACTTCGACACGTTGCCTCACAAAATATGTAGGTCTGTTCGTTTTAGCTGCACTCTATTACTTACACCGTAATTAAAGCAAAACGAAGTACATTTATCCTTTGCAGATAGAAACATAAAATTGCAAAAAACAAACGTGTGTTTAACGCGAATAGACCTTGCGTACGTACTTTATAATACATGTTGGCAGATTATAAGGACACTTGTTTTATCAACACATAAGCTTAAATGCATCATACAATTAAGGAATGTTCGTAACATTATGAACAGAAAGCTTATCTCATTATGCAAATTCTCAGTCGGCATAAAATAATCTTTGAACCGACATAAAAATATCCTTGTAAGGACCTAAATAATGCCTTTTCAAAATGATAATCTGATCTTTTTCTTAATATTTAAGTACATCTTAGGACCTCCTCATAAAACTATTTTTTTAACATAGTAGTTTTTTACATATTCAATTTTAATTGTCGTAATTGTCATGACTAACATCTCGCACTTTATAAAGCAAGTAAAAAAAAGAAAGATGTAGGCAGTCCG
Organism: Tetramorium simillimum; assembly: GCA_011636635.1. Classification (NCBI taxonomy): domain Eukaryota; kingdom Metazoa; phylum Arthropoda; class Insecta; order Hymenoptera; family Formicidae; genus Tetramorium; species Tetramorium simillimum. Next base: position 7,642 of record VBVQ01000449.1, on the reverse strand, counting down.
AGGAAGACCGAAGCAAATATATGTACGTTGTTGCTCTTTTCTCGCGCGTTGTACATCGACATTATTTCCCCTTTGTAATATTTAATAAATATTTTATAACTGTGTGGTGATTACCGTCTTTCTCGTGATTACTGTATGCTTAGTTGGTGTTTGATCAGGTGTTGGACTTTGCGACGGATCCGCTACCAGCCAGGGGCTAATGTCTGACGCCGCTTGATTCTCATCCTGCAAAAACAAGTTTCTTAATATACTAACCTGAATGAATTTTTCTCGATGATCAATAATAATTATTTTAAGAAATTGTCACATTTAACTGCATATAAATATTAATCATTTGTATTGACTAATATTTTTATGATTCATATAATGAATTCCAAGAATATTTAATACTTTACTATTCACACACATAGAGACTTTCACGTGGAACGCAAAGCAATTTTTCATTATGCTTTCACCAAGAAGATTAACTTACCCCTAGAATAAAATTTTACTTTTCTTTTGCTATTAGTTTTATTAAGTGATAAGTCTCTTAGATTTGTTCTAAAAGTAAGTTTTCTGTTCTTGGTGAAACTAAGGCGTTTATGTAATAGACAAGACGCTGGCATACTGCAAGCATAAAAAAACGTAACTGACCTTGTGTGTAAGTGTCGTAGTAGTCGTTTGTATCTCCTCGGTCTTAACGACTCGCGCTCCGGCTTTTTCTGTATCCGCCTCGACTTTTTTCTCTGTTGTAACCGGTTGTAAATCTTTGAAGGGATTAAGTATGCCCAAGAACGGATTCGAATCTATGAATGGATTGGTGTTCTTTTTCTTGTCATCTTCCGGTTTAGCTTCCTCCTCGGAAGCTTCGGCCACATTAGACGCGTCATTGCTAGTATCGTTAGTGAACGGATTAAAAGGATTTTGCGACTGGTTCGATACTTTCGGACTTAACGGTGTAGTCTTTTGTTCGATCTGTCCCCAACTGTCCAATGAAAAATGCGTTACAGTTACAGCATCGTCCATAGGATTTACCGCTGTTGTCGCTCCGCTCACAGAGAGAGTCAGCTTATCACCGCCCTATTTGATGAAGAAAGCAAAAAAGCAAACACATTACAGCTGGCAGCTAGCGATATAAAGCAGACGCAATAAATAATATAAACACAAACAGTAACAAAATAATTTTGACAAAATTATATTGCTTAATAAGTTGTCAAGTCTGCAAAAATTTTATCATATGATTTTCGATAAAACATTATGCAAATACAAAAAGGGATATTAAGTTATACTAAGGCAAAAATACCTTAAATTTTGAGAAGTATAAAAAATATACGATACACAAAAGACGCATAATTTAAGCAGGACAGAAAACTATAAAAAGGGAAATTATAAGTGAGAGTTTGACGGTGCTTACCACGGAAACGATAGTCGCCGCATCCGTATGTTGATTCTTCTTCGCGATCACTCCAGAGGCGTCCGTGGACGTGATGGAGACCAAATTCGAGTTCTTCCCCTGCTCAAGGGTCGCCTTCAGTATGTTACACTTTAGAGATTCCGGCGGAATTGGCGTTCGAGGGGGTAACGACAACGTCCCTCCCACTTGATTATTAGGCACTAGTTGCACTTGATTGGCGATCGTTTCAACCGTTAGGCTGGTCTTCATAGGTTCTGATTCTTTCTCGCTGCTGCCGGCTGTCGTCTGGTTCCTAGCCTCCAGTGGTTGTTGCTCTTTGGCAAGAGATTTCAATAGGGAATCCACCAAAGGCGACGACGTACCCTGAACGCTTGACGAGTCCGAAGATTTTGTACTGGATCGACTCGGCTGACGCTGCAAGGGTTCTTCATCGGCTGAAAATATTTTTAAAACATTTTTAAAGCACAAAATAAAAATAATGTCCAATAAAATATGATAGAAAAAAATGACAGAAAATCAGAGAAATAATTTCTAACAGTTTAGATTATTTTTCTTGGGCTAAAACTTAATTAAATGCACATTCCCTTTGTTAAAATATTTTTAAAATATCTGGATAAAAATCTTTTTCAAAATATTCTCTAAGTATAATTCATTAAAGTTATAATTTAAATAAACTAAAGCATACTTTATTTGCATTTTAAAAGTGCAACTTGCAAAATTCTCTTTTTTTTAATTAAATATAATACAAAATATTAGATTTTTAAATACAAAGATTATTTTCATCAAACGTTACATTCCATATAGCTCACCTGAAGGCGGAGATGGTTGCGGTTGCTCCACAGGCTGCTGCTGACGCTGCCTCTCGCGAAGAACGTGACTCTGCCGTCGCGCATATCTCTGACTTGGCCGTCGCTCGAATTGCACAGTGCGCCGTGCCCGATTCAGCTGCGTCGTCTGAAATTCCGTTTTACCGCTGTAACGAAAACGCGAGCCCATGCGAAAAAAGTTCTGACGGCCGCTGGCACCCTTAACCGGCGCGCGTAGACGGAAGAAGGCGTGATGCTCCACCGCACACTTCCACAAATGCTTGCAAGCCTTTTCATTCACCAGCCTAAACACAAAAGTGTGTTCCTGCTCGCCCCTACCCTCGTCATCCTCCTCCACGACAACCAGCGTCAGTTTCTTCTTCTTGAAGTCCAAACGACCGATCTTCGGCCAGAAGAACAAGCCTATTTTCTGCGTGCCTTCGAAGACCAGGATGCCGGTCGGAGTCAAGCCTAAAGAATACTCGCAAGCATCTTTGCCAAGGACGGTGTGCATGTCGACGCCGTACATGTCCAGCCATTTAGTCTTGCCGAGATACGCGGATTCCGCCTGAGCCGGACTAAGACCGGAACACTTGGTGTATTCTTCCAATATCTCCAGCTCCATCTGTTCCGTCTGGCTCGGTACAAAGCGAAATTCCGACACAGTCGCAGCGGTATGCATAGTGGGATCGTAATCTCCTAATTCAGCTAAAATTAGAATTTAATCTCTCAATTACGCGCCATAATCATTTGCTACATGGTGACAGTTATAATAAGGCTGTAAGCTTAATTTTAATGAAAAGTATCACTCGAACGAACTCACATTGAAGAGCCAGAGCAGCTAACTGAACCGCAACTTGATGAGGACAGTGAAGCTTGCCTTCCAGAACATCTTGCTTCAATTGCAAGAAGAACTGGTACCGCGTCAGCTCCTCGCGCAACGTGTTTGGTTCCGAAGAATAAAACTTTACTTTTAATCTCAGCGTGTATGGAGGTCCAACTAAAAGAAGTTATACAAGTTTAATATTTACTTCTATTTCAAAAAAATTTTTAAGAGCAGCAGCGACACACACTTTTGACCTGCTTCTTGATGGGTTTCGTTGGATCCAGCCAATGCTGGACGTTATTGCTATCTGTGTACTGGAGGCCAAAGTAATCCTTCTCAATCAAGTCGAGACTATAAAATACTTGCTCGTACAAGTCACTGGCCAGTGCTTTTTTCTGCAAACAAAGTCCAGCAGTTACGAAACAGTGAAGTGAATGTAAATATGCACGATGCAAGTTTGACATAAAAGCAGCTTATCTAAGCAGCTTATCTGCTGCTTTCTTCTTTATCTTCACGAAGATACGCACAGCAAACACAGAACACTGCAGCAACGTTATAACATTGCGGCAAAATCATAGCAACATTACAACATTGTAACAACATTACAAAATTGCAGCAACATTGCAACATTGTCGTTGCAATATTCTATATTCGCTGGGATGAAGATAAAGGAAAAAGCATCAAGCTACAAGGATCTCTGCCAACAAAAATACGAGAGAGAGGAGAGATGACTTGCCGACAACTCGATGGGCAGATCCGTGCCGTCCAGCAACACCACCCTACATTGCACGATATTCTTATTGCTGGGCAGCCGCTGGTTCTTGATCTGCGACGAGGCGGTCTGGCCGCTGACGCCGCGCGCCCGCCGCCGCGACAGGAACCTCAGCATCCTGGATTCTCGCCGTCAAATCGGGACGCGAGGCGAGGCATCGACCCGCGCGCGGAGTCGACGAGACGCGATCCGCCCACTCTCCCTCTCTTCGCCGTCGCGATCAGTCGGGATGACGCGGACGGGGCGACGCGACGCGACTGCCGCTTGCGAAACTCCTGGTGCCTGAAATCACGTGGCGCCCGCACCGCACGTCACATACTACGTCCGCTCGAGGGATCACGCAGAGCGGCCGCGCCGCACGGCAATAGTGAAGTCCGCGCCGCGCGCATCCACGAGCGTTTGTATACGCCCGACACGGCGGAAAACGCCGAGGCGACGGTAACGCCACTGCCCGATGGGTCTCGGAACGCGCGACGGCGCGAAGTTGCGTGCGAAAGGAACGCTTGTGACAAATTCAAGCGAGGCATGCTGCAGATAGAAACCTGAGAGCAGCCAACTAATTATCGAAAGAGGCCAGGATAACCGCTCTCAAGCTTCTCTCTGCTATTATTATATTATTATCACTATTATTAAATCAAAAATCAGTACAAAATCAGAAGAAAATCAGAGGTGAAGTAGGAAATTGATGATATATGTATATCCTCTTTTTCTGTCTAATGCAGAGAATATGGGCTTCAAATTAAATTTATTTCTCCGGAAAACAAATTTTAAGGGAAATAAATTTAGTTTGAAGCACATATTCTCTGCTTTAGACAGAAAAATGGACACGTGTTATCCATTTTTTACTTCACCTCTGATTTTCTAATTTTGCAAATTGACTTCTTTTCCATTATATATGTTAAGAAGAATATAGTTTGATATGCTTCATCATTTAAATTTGATAAACCGTTGAGCGATCCATTCGTTGGATGTCTCCAGTGATATCGCTCTATCAAACACGATCAAGCGTGTTTTTGTCAAGCGTGGCGCACGCTCCGTTTTCACAGGTGTTTTACAAATATACTGTACATTATAGTATAAAATAATAGATTTATTATACTTTTAAAAAAATCTATCTAGTACAATATAGCTAACTTGTATTATTTTCTAATAGTTCCTGTGCTCGAAAACAGTCGCTGACAATTTTCCATTTGTCACTCACAGCCGTGATTAAAAAGGTTTGATTAAACAATTTTGAATTCTTGTCGTCATATTTTACTTGGCCACCAGTTTTGACAAGAAACGTTACTTGATTGGCAACTTCTGGACCTGTTAACATATTATAAATACAAAATAAATTTAAATCAAACTTTTGTCGTGTATTATTGAAGTAAATATTTAGATATGAAATAATCTCATAAATTTAGGTATATAGCAAAAAATATACATAGTAAAGTTAAATGAAGTTAGGGTCTATGGCACTTGAAAAAAACTAATGATAAGAACAAATAATAAATGAAGTGAAAATTATTTAAGAATAGTATAATTGTATTTACCTGTAATTGGTTGAGCATCAAGAATCTGAATAGTATGTTCTGAAGGTGGTAACTCCATCCAGAATTTTTGTATATTATCCTTGCCTGTTACACCATTTCCATTCCATATTAATGTTGAACTGTCTATATACAGTCTTGAAATCAGCTAAAATCAAAATTATATAAAATTAAAATACATAATCACAATGGAATACATTTAACAATATTATTGTTACTTACATATCTCCGCTTGTCTAAATAGTCATAATATAATTTTGTGAATTCTTCTGCAGTGCGACAAGCTTGATCAATTTTGGCTTTCAAGTCCTATAAAACGAGCACAAATATAAAAAAAAAATCAAAAGCAAATATAACTAAGCATTCTAAATATATATTTCATAAACATATTACACTTATTATAAATTTTTTTGAGGGGTATTTAATATGCCATTAGCTTGGCGAAGGGCCTTTCACTTATGCTAGGCTGCGTTCGCTTTGGATGCTAACGTCCTGAAAGCGTCATTCTATCTTTCTTCGATATATAATGAGCAACAAATGTAGAATGACTCTTTAGTGCATAAGCATCCAAAGCGACGCAGTCTTATTATAATACATTATAACCTATAACATACCGCCTCCATCTCGATTATTATATCCGTCTGAACGATGTGAAAATTTTTATACTTCTAATCTTCTAATCGTCCTACGTGAAATGCCCAGTGTATATATACGGTATATTTTATATTTATTTACGTTATAGATTTCTTTTAAAAATCTTATCCAACGTGCGTCAACTCCGCCAAAAGTCACTACATCACCACGTTACATGCCTGATTTGCCTGCGTGGCGGAAGTTGGTTGCAGTAGCCAATCAAAGTTGGATCGAGTTTAACTTTCTCCTCGCGACGGAGGATTTGATTGGCTACTGCACCCAACTTCCGCCATGCGTCAGCGTTACCGCGTCCTATGTGCAGGAGCGCGTTGGGGTAAATAGGAGCATGTTGGAGCGTTGGAGCATGCGACACGACGCAAACAAACCTCTTATGAAAAATGTGTGTCTTGGGCTCAAAAAAGCTATGTTGCATTTTATATTTTAATAATTTTAAAGTATCATTTAGTAAATTTTTAACTAACTCCGTATTTACACGCTTGATTTACATTTTTGCATTCTTTATAACTATATGTAACTATTCTATATAATTTATAAATATTAATGTAAAATCAAAAAATATATTAAATTTTTAAAAAATAGTATATCAAAAATGCTCAAGTTAAAAGAAACTCAATCATGCGTCTATAGCATTATATATATGTATATTTATTGCGAATATTTCCATGTATTCATAATAAAACATTAAAATATTCAAAAAAATGTTACTTGCAATGATAACATTTTTATAAATTCAAATTAATTTTATAGAATGGAAACAATCATTGAACTATAGAAAAATTTAGGATAATTTATAAATCGATGAGCTTCAATTTCAATGGAGTTGACACGGTGTTTATAAGTTGACTCTTGCACTCGAGAGGTCCATAATGCCATTCAATCCGGAAATTTCGTATGACCTATACATAATATGCACTTTTACATCATGTTCGTTTGTAACTTACAATGTGGTGTAAATATAAATGTAATTTGGAAAGCAATATTCTCACAGTTGTTTCACATGAAAATTATCTCAAAAATTAACTTATAAGTGATTCTGCAACACTTATTCTCATTAGAAAAGCTATTATTAAATTCTGTACGAAAACTAATTTTATTAAAAGATAAATAATTCTATCTATTCATTAAATTGTTATACATGTATGTACATGTATAGAGTGGTATATGAGATTATAGTTTCGAATTCTCTCTAATGGGAGAAACAGTGTCAATTATTGAATCCTTTGAGGATTTACAAGATGTTATTTGAAATGTTGTTAGAAATCAGAAATAATAAAAGTTTACGCACCTTCAAGAGTAAAATTTCAAGCTTTAACTCAGCAAATCTTTGTCCAATACAAACGCGAGCACCGAAACCAAAAGGCATGTACACGAAGGGATGCAATTTCTTGTATAATGAATATTCGAGACTATTCCGTATCCATCTCTCGGGAATGTATTCGTTTGGTCGCGGGAAATACGTGGGATCCAACGAAAGCAGCGCGTGACCGGCTATAACTTCTGACTGATAGTAAGAAGAAAGAGATTAAGAACACATGATTGTATTTCATTATTTCGTTAATAGAAACTTATAATACGAAATTTTAACTTTAACTTTAATAAGAAAATTAATTTGGAGTTAATTTTTAATATTCAATATTAAAAATTAACTCCAAATTAATT
>VBVQ01000448.1:18271-58803 GCA_011636635.1 Tetramorium simillimum | reverse complement strand
CCTGCCACGCAGGACGACTATGCGGAGAGACCGTTGGATCCGTCGGGATGACGAAACGTATCTATGCGCAGCCGTGTGCGTGAGTGTGTATGTTTGAGAGAGTGTACGCGCGTGAATGCGTGCGTGCGTCATGTGCGTATGTGTACGTGTGTGTGTGTGTGTGTGCGCGCGTGTGCGCGTGTGTACGTGTGTGTGGAAACGACGACACGCGCACAGCAACCGTGTGACACGGAGGCCGCTCGGTCAGGCGCAAACCGGTGGGGACTATATAGCTGAATTAGCATGGCTATCTGGATAATATATTGGACTGTATCGTTGGACACGACCAGCCAGAGCCACGTGATATACTGACACCCTCGCCCCTCCTCCCGTCCCTTGGTTTTATTGGCAGTACGTACCCCCCCTTGCGCCGGTACCAGCCCTTGACGCCCGGTTTATCCACTTTCGCCGTTAATCCGCATCGGTGCTAGCGCAGGAACGGTAAAAAATATATATTCCCTCTCCATTACCCCTTTGTCGCACTCTCGCACTCCCATCCCTCCCGTTTCTCATTCAGCACCGGCTAGCCCACGCACCCCGCGCCGGTTGATTAACTTCTCCCGTGCCTGGATCTTAATTAATTTCACCTACGCATGAAACCTTGATCGCCACCTCCCTTCCTTGTGTGATTCCGAAAAAAATCCACCCCGTAGATACACACTCGCGAAAGTGGATGTATTAACGGCAGATTAATGATCGTCTATTTTTCCTCGTAGAGCGGTACGCGTCTTTTATAACTTTCATTTATGAAGTACGTTTACAAATAAGGAGCGATTTATCAGTAGTATTCGGTAGTAAGATTGGTATTGTGGGATGGAGAGTGGGACAGGTGATTATTAATCGTGCATCAGGCACAGTTGGTAATCCATATATCGAGCACACGCGGGGGTCCATGACTTGCCCGCGTCTTCAATAACGAAACTCTCGTTCGGGAATCTTCTGCGTGGATGGTAGTTTATGACGGCCGACATCACCCCGTTGAAGGACGCGTATTGTGGCTAATCGTATTCTGCCTCGTAACCACCCATAATGGATTTCGGAGCCGTCTCGGTTAAATTAATAAATACTCCCGATCTTATGTACGTCAGTGTGATTTATGACGTTTTATCGAAGCGAAGAGTCGTGGAGTCCCGCGGGATAGCTCGGCAAGATATTTGATTGGCTTGTTTGAACAAGACATCGTGCTCGATCGAGAAACCGCAGGTGAGTTGGCAGATTAATAATACGATAGATGGAAATTTAATTGAATGACGAAACTGCCGAACGTCGTTCGATCCTCGCATGTCGATACGTTGGAAACTAGTTAGCATTCGTCGCTCATTAAAATCGTACTGGTTTCATGACAGTGAAAGTGACATGGAGAAAAGAGAGGAATAAACGCGTTGATTTTAATGCGTTGATTCTGTTTGATTATGAAGATACAACAGGGCTCGTGCGGTATTATATAAGATAAAGATTTATAAATGTATCGTTTATTAGTCATGACGAATCATTATTAATTCACGAAAGAGTGCCTGTGTGTGTGTGTGTGTATGTGCGTGCGTGTGTGCGGGGGAAAGAAAAATTATATTTAAATATTTATTTTATAAATAAATAATGCAATTCTAGTGAATGAACCGAGATGGGAATCGTGTTTACAGATAAATTGACCCGTGATCGCAATTACATTCGATGGAATACTATCGACACGTTTTTCGTTATTGCATTAAACTGACGTTTACATTTCTGGTGTGCTGGAATGGTTAACTATCGAGAACGAGCGTTATCTCAAACCGCGCGATGTGGAATGCATTAATTAAACTCGTATTTTTAATCTCGGGTTAGCGAGCTATCTATTGAAGCGAGCCCGGTGAGGATTTTTGTAGGAGAGAGTAAAATTTCTATCGCGGAAAATCGCGAATATATATTACCACGTGGGCGCGTTTGTAACTGCACGAAAATTTCGATAGAATACTGGAGAAAGGCTCTCGCGCTTTCTCGAATGTTTATATTCGTATACATCAATAGAAAATATTGTAGTAAACGGTTTCGACGATATCTGCCGGTTCACTATCTAAAAATAAAGTTTACGCGGCAGCGTGAAATTGACGCCGTGAAACTTTATCGGTGTTCCCCGATCGCCCATATTCTCGCGATTGAGTGAAGCCCAATCTGCGATGAAAAAGTATCGCGACGGTGAATGAATAAGAGTAAAGGATGAGTCGGATTAAGGTTAAAAGCGTGTTCGCAAACGGTAATTGGACGTAAGAGCAACTATTTTTCTCTCCTAGCGACAAAAAGAATTAGCGGAGTAAGTTGAAGTCGCTGAAAAGAAGTTTCTGAAACGAGTTTCTAATGTAAAATCCAATTCACTCTTTAGCACGATTTACTCTTCAACGCGCGATAAATTACAGTTATATTAATAAAGTTATATTGTTCTAATCAAATTAGCAATAACTAAATTAACAATGCGATAACAGTGCGTTTCGAGGGATGTAATCTGCGTTAGATTAACTAATGTAATACATATATATATAATATAATATCGCTGTGCAATAATATAGAGACATAAAATATCCACAGTTCAGATATCCGCGCGGTGTAATTACCAGTGAATTGATAAACATAACACGGCCGACGCGAATTCGCGCATTTCACGTTTAAAACGCGCGAGGTTAGGACGATTAACGCGGTCCTTTAAATTTATTACGGGCCCTTTTATTACGACCGCGGAAATAAGCCGCGCGCGCGATACGCGCGCGGCGGCAAAATTAGTTGTATCGCGTTGCTGTGATCTCGCCGCTCGCGGTGGCGTATCGATCGTGGTTAGTAATTAACGAGCGGCGCGCGCGAGAAAAATCGAAAGCGATCAAGCCTCGCTGCGCGTTGCTAACTAATTACCCGCCGAGAATCGTGATTGCGTCGCTTTGTCAATCTCCGTGAGCTAGTCTCGCCCGCTCGATTTGCGATTCCGACATTCGTTCTGCAGAAACCGCAGGGTCTATTTTTAACATTGTCTATGTGCCCAATCGGACGGTTTTATTGTTCGGCCGTCTCTATCAAGATATTCACCCGCACTACACAGTAAGTATTTATATTGCAGATTCCTCCACAACGCTTTGTCGTATAAACTAATTATAATTTTTGTTAATGAAGTAGAGACGAAAATATCATTTCAAACGTTAAAGCACAGAAAATATAATATATTGTGCCTATGCGGTTGTTCTAGCTTGATAGACATCCTTCTTACATCAAATTCTTTCGCGTCTGATTTAATCGAAACGATCGATTTATTTCATAGATTTACGCGAGATTGGAACGTTCCAGACTTATCGGGATAGCGTTTCTTTTCGGTCTCACACAGCAGAGAAGTTTTACGATTCAAAGTTCCTCCGTTGTTCGTTAAAATCGAACGAATTCGAACTGGCGAGGCGATTGGGAACGGAAAAGCCACTTTTGAGAAACGCAGTCATATTATTTTATCCGTAGACTCACATGGCTCAAGGGTGTTAAAACTTTACGAGCTATTCGATAGGCAGGGAAAATTTCTCCCCTTTTCTGCGAGATTTCCTTCCATTCCAGTCAGTCGACCTAAAATTCTCGCGCTCGCAAAAACCATGTTACGGATATTTTCAATCTAGCTTTGATCTTATCGAATCTTACATTGCCTTTAATTATTGATAAGCAAAGTGCAATGAAAAAAAAAACATATCACATGTGAATATGTATCGCGAATGACGTTCCGCAATTTAAGCAAATAAATCAATATACATTTTTATTGAAAGTATTCCCTTCGTCAAAAAGTAAGATTGCGTGTATCGCGCGTTACTGCAGGCATAATAACTTAGAATCCTTAACCTAGAATCATTTAATTATATATCGCGTTACTATTAGTAACGAGGTTGCTGAAATCATTATACTTTCTCCACATTGTAGAAACAGCAAGTATAATTATACAACGGACATAAAATTTGTAACAATTTAAAACAGAAACGTATATATTTGCATCTGTGCATTCCTGTTATAAATCGTCTTATTTTTACACTTGTTTATATAATTTTACATGTTTTTCATAATATGCTCGTATACTTTTTCCATTTTGCATTTCTGCAATACTTCGCATCACATTATTAATTGTACATTTAATAATCCGTATTGCATCATTTTCTCCCATTATTCTTCTTGTTAGCATATTAAATATTTTACATATCTCTACTTATTTATTACTTGATGCGACTATCTCGAGCACGCATTTAAGATTCCATATGCATGTATAATATTCCTCATGATCCGTATAAATATGTAATATTAATAAAAATCATCACAATATAGATTTACCGAAACAGTATAAACATGTAACAACTCTTATATGGTGTGATCAATAAAGAAATACAACTTTGGAAGTTTTCTCTGCATCTGAGGGGTACGAACTTTACGCTTGTTCTATGGTTAAAGTGTTTGGATTTCAGCTACGCTTTGACGACGAACGGCAAAGGCCGGCGACAAGATACCAAGTTCAAGTGCTCACACGCCGGCGAATCCGCGTGCATGCATCTTGAGGCTACGCGAATGAGGAGGAGACGAGCGATCAATCCCGTCGATAGGGGAACTCGGGAGAAACTCATTGAGAAGCACTTCAGCGATACCACCGGCGAAGAACAAGCGCGATGTGCGACAACCCGGGGCCCGGTTCTTCCATTTATCGAGCGAGCGCAAAGCTGAAGTTCCGAAGCCGCGACGGAAGGAACGAACGCGGGCGACACGGCGCAAGAAAGCGTTGACAACGAAAGCCAATATGGTGGTTAATGAGAGGGTCGCGTCAACTTTCAGCGTTCCGTAACGATCGTGAGAGAGAAAGAGCGGGGTGAATAGCGGCTAAAGGGTCGAGAGGGACGCCGATAGAGATGGTGCCGGCATAGAAAAAGGGACGGGACTGAAGTGCGCTTGTGGGGGTGAGATTGTAAAGAGTGTTTACTTAACCCCTGCCCTGCCTCGAGGTGAGTGCAGCTGTCTATAAAGACCGCGGATCTCTCTATAACGGGGAGGAAGAAAAGCTAAGCGAACGTTAGACAGAGATGCGAGGAGAAAAGGACACACAGAGAGAGAGAGAGAAAGAGGAAAGGAAATGTTGGGTCTGCTGAACGAATACAAGCGGTTTTTACGCGTGGCCTGTTTATACGACAATACCTTTAGCACACTCCATGGCAGCATCAACCAAGTCCAAGTAATGTTTTTATCAACTACGCTCGCCTTCGCGTTATATGCATTACGTCTTTCGTGCACATTCCAAAATATGTTCTTCAAATAATAATTATGAATAATTTGACAATAAAATTATAAATTTGAGAATCGAGCGGAGAATAATTCGCTAAAATTAATTCTATTTTAATTTTAGCTCGCGACATTGTCAGACATTGGTTAGAAGCGATAAATGTTTTTAATCGAAGATGTTTTTTTTTATTTTATAAATTGTCAAATGGATGTACATTTAGAACTGAAAAGCATTATATTTACACACATAAACGTCATATGCGAAATATCAAAACTATCTCACATGCTAAATAAGTTAATATAGATATATACGTGCTTTCTTGTTCTTCTAGGCTAGTATCTGACAAGAATATATGTACAAATGTGTTCTTTCATAAACAAGACAACCGGAAGTTCCTTGTGCCCGACAATGTCGCATTGTATACTTTTTACGTCACGTTTTGCCGCATTTTCTGCTGATGCAGATGTTAAAATCAGTTATTATATTTTACAAATAATTTGAAATTATTAAAGCAAAATTGTTTCATTGATTCGCAAACTGTCCCATTTAATTACAATAATTCGTTCATACAAATACCGTCAATTGAATAATGATTAAATTTTTAGTATTTTACAGCAATATTGATCTTTTTCAAGAATGACATAACAAGTAATATCAGAAATTTATTCACGGTGAAGTATAGTATATAAAATTTCTGTGAATAACAATTTGGATATCAAAATGCACGTGAATACATTTAAACGCATTGAAATGATTATCCACGGCCCTCTTTCAAGTGCTTTTCTTGAAGCAATAAAAGCAATGGTATACTCTGGTCTCTTTGCAAAATCCTGCCAACATAATGGAGTGTCCTCTCAGTTATACTGTTTGAGATGAGCCGTGGTCTGAACGTGACATTTGCATTTGTACAAGCAAAAGCGGCAGCAACAGTTTGCGATGGGAGCAAACATATATTTTTCCCAAGGGTGACTTGTTACACGCGCCTTTTCGTTTGTTTTTCTCGACATTCAAATCTATAGTTATATTTGTTCAAATCTAAATATATATCCATCTTTAGTATTGTAATATTTTTTTGACAGTCCAAATTAAAAATTATTAATACATCGGAGTTGAAAGGCGTGCTCGATACGCTTAATATACTTATTAATGTATTTATGGAATAATAACGTCTCGTTATCACATCATGCTATTCACAGTCTACAATTTCGCGATTAATACAATGTTTTATGCCTTCGATACTATTATCTAAATATGTTAACTGTAACTCTCTCTCTCTCTTTCTCCATAACAAGCAAAAAACTGCACAATATCAAAATAATGAACTGTCAAGCGACAATCATCACGTGCATTTAGCGGACAAAGGCTCGTTACACAATGTCACCCGTCGACAAAATCGAACGTACCGGTTGACTCGCCGTCGCGCGTGTGTTAGCAAAACGTTAAATGCTGGACAAACATAATTTGTCCCCGCCACTCACAGGCGTTTATTTGCCGACGCCTGGTCTACCGACTGATTTCGGAAGTGTGAAAGACCGGGCCTTCAGTCGCACCACTAAAGTGCCGCTGAAGTGCCCACCATGTTTTGCCCTGGCAAAGTCAAGGCGAGCTTTTCCGGGAGACCGCGTGCAACACGAAAGAGAACGAAGTACCACAGGAAGACTAATGAGGAGTAATGAAACACGACTAAACTGAAAAGAGCAGCGGGGCTGTTGGGTGCGGCAGACGCGGAAAATGAAAGTATGCGAAGAGAGTATATAACGACCGGTTACTTTAGTGAACGCATATGCTGCCGTCCTCTGACGTTGACGATAATTGACCGAGTAAAGTGATTTCATCGTCCTATTGCTGATATTTCGACGGATGCTGTGTTTTGCTGGTGATGAGAACATTTATAATACGAATCTTCATCAATTCTTTATTAATTAAAAAATATCTACCGCGATTAATTTTATAAATGTCGTGTTGCAAGTGTGTGCGATGTGATGAATTCGTTACATAATTGTACATAAATAAAAAATTGGACAATTAATTAATGAATGGATTCCAAGTCCGTCTAAAGATTTTAAACCCAAACCATTTTGGTCGAAAATTTCATCTTCCTTCACGCGCTCGTCATTTTTCATTGTCGAAATACGGCGCGGCGCATCAAGATTTCATCAATATTTCACCCTCTGAGAACGCGCGGAGCAAAGTGTATTTTTCCGTCGAAATCGAGCTTGTAAACGTGCAGTCGAGTATCGAATATTTCAGCTTGGGAAAACGCGCGCGATATACAAGCCAGCGCACGGAAGGATGGGTGGTACGAAAGGGTGGTCTGTGACATCGAAGCCGGCTTGTCGAGTTTGGCTCGATGTTTGCCGAATACAGTCAAAGTGCATGTGAATTACCGCATTAACCTGGACTCGGCTTGTGTGCCAGCCGTGGTGCAGCGCGCGTAATTAAAACATTCTTGTCACCGGACGGATCGTCAGCGCAAACAGGAGTGCCCATCATTTCGATTTGAATTCATTTGGCGGTTGAATTAATTAGCGTCGCCGGTTTTCGTTTCACCGACGTGTCGGACGTGAGAATTCCAAGCGCAACGAGTAGCACCTCTATCTGAAATATTGATGCGCGCAATACCAGCCCCCCCCCTCCTCTCCCCCGAAAACACACAGAGGGAATTTCGAAACGAAACTTTTATCGCATGAACTGCAGACAGCTGACACGCGGCAATCTTTTCGTAATATATTGAAAGCAATTTTGCATTCTCTAGCAGTGATAAAAAGCTCAAAATTACTTTGAAATTACTTTGACGCTGCGCTGATTTAAAGAGTCGTTTTCGTGACTTTTATATAAATTGTGCGTATTTAAGTTTTTTAAAATAAAAAATTCGTCAAATAAACTGCGTTCTATATTTTATTATTATTCTCTAAACTAATATATGAAGAACCGAATTCGAATAATTTTTCACCATGATTTTAACATTGAATCCATTATTAAACATTGTTACGTATTTTCATTAATTTTAACGGATATATTTAATAGATGTTTATTTGAAAAGGGAAGTATGCGTATTCTGGGAATTATTACCTATTAGATTATTACCTACTAGACAGTGTCTTCGCTCGTAACTATATGTCGAGTTAAGAAGCTATTCGACGCAGTCGGAATCGATTCTGAACTTGGTACGCGAACATTCTCGAGGACCAATAAATAGCGAGGAAACGACCATCGGGCGAAGAGGTTTCGCATAAATAATGTGACTCTGACAGTAGAGTATTCCGACTGCATAGAGATTTTAGAGCGTGCTCTAACCATGACGAGTGCCATGTTTTATGGAATGTTCAACCGCATTTAAAGCTCGACGCGACAAGTCCGGCACGAGGGTACTTAAAATTCGGCGAGTAGCTCAACCACAGATCTCATACATTGTCTGGGGCTGGTTTTTTTCCACTCTCATATTTACCAATAACACTTGACATTTTTTCACCTACCCCTTCCCTATCTATTGATAATTCATACGTCTATTTTAAGTCTGATTTTAATATTCTGCGTATTTAATATTCGAAAAATTTCAAATTAAAATAGAGGATAGAATAAATAATTTGACATTCACCAAACGATGCGCAGCAGCGGAGTTACAACACGAACGTTAATCCGCAAAATAAAAATATATTCATACATTATAGTAGCGTCCAAGATAATTAATAGCTCAAAAAGTAGTAACAAAATTAGAAATTAATTATATATTCTGATATCAAAGTTTAAATTTAACTTTATAAAAAGTAAAATTTACAGTAATTTTCCAGTTTAACATGGTTCAAATATCGAAAGTATTTTAAAACGAAAATCAAAACACTGATGTAATTTCAGCGAGTTTAATTTCCAACCCTTTCGTTCATTTGTGCGTAAGCATAAGAATCATCGTTGCATTCAGTATCCAAGTATGAATTCAGCGAAATTACATCCTTTTCAAATAATAAAAAAATATTTTACGTGCGTTACTTTATAACAACAAAGCGGCACGCGGCGATTAATTAATAAATGATAGACAATTAATAGATAAACAGAAAACTCACCCAAGGGTTGCTCCGCCATCGCCCGATGCCCGCCCGTTCCGCAGTGTCGTCCGTTGTTTCATGCATTTACACTTTTTCTGAAATCTGCACCTTGGTAGGCGTTCTGAATCTCTTCCTTCGGGTTGTCGACGCAGAATTATCACACTATTATCACTTTCATCTTACACTATATAACTTTATTCCCCTTCTCTCACATTCACACTCGCGAAGGAAAGATTGCGGTCGCACACGCACCCTGAAAATTCGATTTTGTTGTGTAAAGATTTGTTTGACCATATCCAAACAAGAGATTTAGTTAATTCAACCCAATTTTATTTTATTCAACAAAATAGGTACACAATAAGAGCGTCATTTTGTTGAAATTTAGTTGAATCAACTAAATCTCTTGTTTGGATATCTTCGAACAAATCTTTAGTCCGTATAACAAAATCGAATTTTCAGTGCACCGATCACTGAGGATATGACGATCGCGCGACGCTCTGAGCGGCACTCGCGACATTGACCACATAGGTACCTCGTGCACTATTATATCGTAACGGGACAATGCGAAGGAGCTGTTAGACCGCACTAAACTACGATCCGCCAAATGCCCATGACTATCTCGCAGATTACCGCGGTAAATGAACGCCAATTCACGCGCTACTAGCTGCGGAGAGCTGCACTCGCGAGGGATGTGCGATGTTGACCAATTAATCGACACGTCCGATATTTTTTGTCGGTTAATCGGTTACATTAGTAATGATTATATTAGTTAGCTTACCAAGAAGCTGGAAAACTGGCCCTTACACTGTAAACTCCTATGGGTTGCCACTGCTGCTACTCAATATTCGTTTAATTTGACTAAAACAATGAGATAAAATTAGCGACATATTGAATAAGCCTTACACAAATATGTTGTTAATTTATCTAATTTAACTTCCATGTTAGTCAAAATTTTACCTTCTTTTTAGTTAAAATTAATGAAATATTTAGTAGGAGCAGTGGCGATCTATGAAATAGTTAAAAATGACTCAAATGGAGTATAATTTGACACTACAAGTTTAACAGTGTACTATTGCAAAGAAAGAAACGCATAGTAAAACAGTCAGAAAGGAAGGGATAGGATGTATGTTTTATCCGTTTAATGGAATTTTTTTCTAGGGCAGACCTTTGGTATCAGTAATAATTAAAACGTACGCAGACATGTTTTAAATTGTAAAAAAAAACGCAAGCAATTTTAGGCGTATTATAATATTAAAACGATAATTAAAAGGTTGCACGAAAACGGTAATACGAAAGGTCAAACATTGTATAATATTAACAGATTATTAAAAAGAGCTGCAGGAGAACGGTAATACGAAAGGTCAGCCGTTACGTAATAATTAAAATTGTGTAAAACGTTTATCTATATAAATGACATTTACAGTATCGTACACAATGCGAATTTCGAACGCGTAAATGCTCCAAGTACGTATTATTTATAAACGATTGATATATCACCGCTGTTTATTTCTCTCGTTATTCGGCTGATATATTAGTCTACTCTCTCTAAATCGGTAATAACGGTATCAAAGCAGTGCCACGCGAGATATAAACCTCTCTTTAAAAATGCCATTGCGTAAGTAGCGCGTAAAATTACGTTAAATCCATAAAAATTTTAAACGAGAAAAACAATAATTTGTAATTTAATAATAATTTAATTATTATTATTAGTAATAATTTATAATTCTAATATCTTTTCGCTTCCTATTTTGAACAAATGATCGAAACCTATAATAAAAAATACCTTGATAAATAAAATAATAAATCTCATCTCAATGTCCTTGTACGAGTCGTCGATCGTGGGAGTTAATTGTACTTGTCGGTCGCAGGCATTCGACATTTGTGATAGATTCTCGGTCAGAATCTAACGCTCGAGTGCACGACAAAGCGATAAGTGCGTCATCGGATATCGCATTATCGCGATATTTATCTAATTTCATCTCATACTTTCTCATATTATCTCCAATTATTATCTCGCATTATCTCGTTCGTGTCGTAACACGTAACCTCGAAACGTGCATTCGAAGGTACACGGAAGTGCATCTAGGAACGGGTATAGCGTGAAGTTGCGTGACGCTCGAATTTTCGTCCGCCATTAGAGATTCGTTCGCTGCGCCAGTTTGCGCTACGTTGCGGGACACGTCGGACGGACGGTAATTTAGGACTGCAGTCGTAGTTCCTCCCAGCGTTATTCTTTCGACGTAATACAGATCCATTCTTTTGTTGCTGCGTAACGAGGTACGAGTCGCGCGCTATTAATGTGCGTACTGTCGCACGAACGTCGTATTCCGGTAGTCGGTGATCACATCTAACCGCGTTCCTCGCGAGTGATTGTGTTGTGCGGATAAATTTTGTGCCCGGGGAGACGATAACTGTGCTAGAAGAGAGGAAGCGGAGGCATCGGGCGGCATGGAGCAACGTGGAAAGTAAACGATTTATTATTTATTTATTTATTTGTCACTTGCATAATTAATTGTTTGTCCCCGCGATAGCCATCCGCGGCACCATACTCCGTGCTCGATTTCACAATACTGTTTAATACAATGCGTAGAAAATAATTTGGATTATATTAAGACTTTGAAAATGTTTAATAAAATGCTTATATTTAATATTTATATATGATAAATTGAATATTTGCTTGAATAAATAGTTGCTATATCGGTGCAGCTTTAATAAATCTTTAACCGGGAAAGTTATTTAATCATCGGGTCTAATATTCTAATTAATTGCCGCTATCAATCTTGGAGTATTTGAAAAAATATATATACACGCGCGTATACATATTTCATTTTATTTTCTATACTTTTTTTCAAGCTTTTGTTTTAAGTTACTCGTCAGAGAGGAATACAGGATATTCACTTATTTTACTTTTTCACTCAATAAAGCCGACCGGCTTTGTATTTGTAATGTAATTAGAAGCGTGGTAGAATCGGCGTGCTCAATGAAAAGCGGATTGAGAGAACTGTTTCTTCTGACTTTTGCCGCTTTCCGTTTCCCTCCCACATTCCGGCCATCCCTCTCCTATCGCTTTTTCTCATCTACCATTGAATCGCGGTTCTTATCTTTGAGAAGTACGAAAAGCCTCGGCACTTCCTTGATTCGCGAAACAAAGGCCGCTAGATTGAAATTCGTTTATTGCAGCCCGGCTGCTTCTATCGAGTTCGACGTTATTCTTTCTATTACAACGATAAGACCGGTGAAGTCCATTCACGACTTCCGTCCGTCGTTTCTTTCATTCGAGTTTCCTTTTCCCGACTTACCTCCTTTTTTTTTAAACTTCAGCTAATTAGAATTGATGCTATTAAATCATACCACTGCTTATAAAAAAACGTTCCAATACCTATTTGCAAATAGCACTGAATGCGATCTGGTTTTTTTTTCCTCAAAGCTGTTAGATTTTCACCGCGTGTTCGTATGAATTACACAGCCCCACCAAAAAAAAGTGATCTGTGCGACGGACCAGACCGGTATATCCTTATGTATTTTGACCCGTTGAATCCGAATCCGAAGTCAGAATTGTCAGAGAGGTTCATTTTTTCACCCCTACAACCTAACTATCCTGACCTTAAAAAAGTTAGTTGTAGGGGTGAAAACGAGCCTCTCTGACAATTCTGACTTCGGATTCGGATTCAGCGGGTCAAAATACATAAGGATATACTGGTCTGGTCCGTCGCACAGACCGCTTTTTTTTGTCGGGCTGTGTTATTATACACATATGTGATATTATACAGCTATTTTGTCAAACAATCTGGAATATTTAAAGTAAATAAAAATTTCGTAGTTAATTCAGTATTTTCGACACAATGAATAATTTCAAAATAAATTCGATAAATTAATCGATCGATTTTGCGCAACTTCAAAGAGGGTGGGATAAGAAGTGATGTAATAATAGAGGACCTTTCGACTTTCTTCTACTGTCGAAATGTTCTCTCGGGGAAAGATGAACGATCAAGTGAATTCTTCGGAGTAGGTATGTCCGCGCAGAAAAGGAGATGTACGAGAAAAGAGAGAAAACAGCTGCGTCAGTTAAGCGACACTGACGTCTCTTGCTCGGTTGAAATTCTCGGATGCCGTTTAGTTCGAGAAAAAGAAATAGAGAGAAAGAGAGAGAGAGAGAGAGAGAGAGAGAGAGAAAGAGAGAATAAATAACGTCAATGCCGGTCGCCGCGAAGATTCGAAACGCAGTGGACGATGACGTTTGTCTATGCAAATTCTTACTGCGGAGGCTCCTACGAGATCCCGAGACTTACATTCTTCCGCCTTTCATTTTTCTGTCTACCTCAGCTATCTCACCGATTGACGTCACGCACGGACGTTCCCCTAAGACGAACAGTTGACAGTCCTTACCATCTCTCTCTCACTCTCTATCTTGGCTCGTTGGAATATTTTATATTTGACGAAGGAAAAATTGATCGTCTAGCGGCTTTCCGCTTTAGTATACGTACGCTGTTAAATTTGACCTGTAACGTCGTTGCTGTCGTGGATTCGATCGTAAAGGAAGTCCCACGCCGATGATTTACGACATGTGCTTCGCCATTTCGTTTTCCGGATAAAAATCGCGAGAAAAATGCGCGCGTGAATTTTCATTCCGGATCGACAGACGGGCGGCGGCTCGCATTATCTGCGTAATTAGTGTCATGCATAAATGAGCGGACGACGCGTTACAAAGGCGACACTGCGTGCTGGATTATATATACATATATATAATATATATATGTGTGTGTGTGTCTTTAATAATTGGGCGGAAATGATTAATTATTATCGCGTTCGGTACTTTCAACATTTATCTATGTTCTCCCGTCCTTTACTCGCGCGGATGTAAAATGATTCTAGTATATCGGATATTTGATCGCTATCAGTAACATTTATTACAGTCGATGACTATTATCGCTGATAATGACTAGCATACTTGGCGTCTCTGCCATTTCGGCGAACTGAAATTAATTTTACAAACTCTTGTTTGGAGGCCCTTACGTCTCCTTGGTTGTCATCGCCGGGACCAAGTTGAACGGCGGTTAGCGTAGCGAAAATTAATATTTGCCCAACCGTCGAAAAGTTTCAAGAAGACTTAACGGAAGTGTCAAGTATGCTTATTAACTCGTTCGCGCGCAAAAGGATTATGTACGTGTATGTACGTGTATGTGTGTACATGAGTGCATATGTGCGCGCGTACGGTACAAATACATTTCGGAAAAAAGAAAATTGCACGCGATTGCAAATCGTCTTTGCGGACTGGAACAAAAGTGAAAGGGACATCTCTCGTGCCCGCGCTCGTATTTCTTCGTCTTCGGCGGAGGAAGGATTTTCCCGGCCGAGACGTGGGCTATTTGCCGAGAACGGTGGACACACGGCCGATCCGCACAGACGGCCACCATAAAGAAGGATGTCATCGCGAATCCAGAAGCGCGTCGGTTGTTTCCCGTAGCCGCACGTACACACATACGTGCGCCGGAAAAAGCGTAGCCGGGATAACACATCGCTGTAAACTTTGCACAGGAGCGGCTTTGTTTCGAGCCATTTCGTAGCGCAAAGCGTATCCGGATATATTCGATGGCGTGTTTTAACGTTGAATCGGATTCGACGTATCACCGCGAGATTACTTGTTGCCTTCGTTTTACGTAGGCTGAGGCTTGTTTGAGATACATTTAAAAAGATTGCGAACTCTCCATTATAATGTTACAAGTCCAATGAAGCAAAGTATTAGCCACTTTGTGATTTTGCTGAATTTTTTAAAAGTATAAATTATTACTCTGTTATTTATATCACATATTTAAATTTTTCATATTATTCGAAACTAGGACGTAAATTCATTTATATTTCATCTTGAATTTATTTCCATCTCTTATTTATTTTGATCTTTTATTTATCCATCGTATGCATCTTTGATGCGCGCAATATTACCAAGAATCTCGAATCCGGAAATCACCGCGGAATTCAATATGCGCTACCAAAGGGGCGAGAAGAACGTCTCTTCCAAGCACGGACGAATGCACGAGATCCTGTACGAAAACATTACGTCAAATTTGAATAAACTAGCTGTTGCGCGAGCAACCGCGTCGCTGTAAGAACCGCCGGTGCCGGTGGTTGCAAAAGCGAACAGGAGATGATGGGGAAAAAGGGCGGCGGTATAGTTGCTTTATCCGTTGCGGTGCGCGGAGCGTCGACTTTTATGAAATACGGCCTGGCGAAAGTTCACCGTAGGACCACCGAGCCGCTGACACCTGCAATCTGCGTTCTCGGCTGCATTCGAGATGCATGCGCCAACACGCCCGTCGGCGGTATATCCGTATTTTACGATTACTCTCGCGTGCGCGCGGGGCTGTCTGTGGCTCCGCGGGACTCGCCCCGCACGGGCGGAAAGTGTTGTGACGCATCGCTTTTTCCGGTACGTGCCGTTGTCTTAGGTATGAATTGTGAAAACGTACGGGATCTGCGAACGGCCTACAAACGGGATCCAACGTGTCGTAAATAATATATCGCACGCGATGAAAAAGAGGGAGGGATTCCAAGCTTTCGAAGACATAAATTTTTCCCAAAATTTTCTCTTTGCTATTAATTAGGATTTTCCAAGGCTTCAAATTGCAGCTTTCAAAGTTGAGTGACTTAAATAAACTTGGATTCTTTTGTCGTCAATTATTATCAATTGTAAAGAATAGGCATAATTTCTGGTTCTATACTGAAAGCGGTAAGGAGCAACATGCCAGTAAGAATTAATTTAAGCCTGACGTTTGACGAGGATCCATGTTTTATTGTGCATAATTACGGTACATGCGATGTTTCGAGATTTAATTATCTCCAAGTTCTCTCCTCGTCATCATCCCCTGTTTGTCGAGACCTTGGTCGAGACAAATATCAACCGTCGCGCTTCCTTCGCAGCAATCCTGCCGATACTAAAGCCAAGTTGGAAACGTCAATAAATCAGGTTAGTGCTAGCGGAGAGAGCATTATTTACGTTCGATCCGGCGGCGAGTTTAGAAGTTTTAATAGCTCAGTGACATTTGTTTCCGGACTGGGGCGAACGCCGCGCATAACGCATATTGGGAATCTCTGCGCTCTGCCGTCTTGCCACCTTATCCATAGAAAAGTTTCACAATCGAAGTTTTCTGAGTTGTTTATGACGTCAGTAGCTCGCTGCAATAGCCCATCCTCCGAGAGAGTTACGACATATACTTTTATATTATCACTACTTCAGCAATCCATCCACTTACAACATATGCATCCGTTTCCATATTTCTAGCAAAACCAAGTTGCGCCGTGATATAGACTCGAATACGAAAGCACGTGAGCTTGTTGATTATTTTTACAGGATGAAAAGTACAAGATTTGACGCACTCTTCCCGCAAACGTACGTTCTTCGATGCGTTTTAATTTTTCTAAAAATATTACAAAGAATTTGGTAATTCAAAATTTTTAACATTGAAATTTTAACATTGCATTTTTAACATTGAAAGAGAAAATTTTTAATAATTAATTTAATTTTATTATTCAGTTACATAATCGCAACTAGCGCTTATTTAATTAGAAATTTAATTTTTCGATAAGGACACAATTGTAACAAATTTTCTCAGCCGTTTAATTCGCAACGATGGTCTTGCAAAACCTTTTTACGAAAAATTACGAATTTCAACATCAATATTTGATGATCTATTTGAGAAAAATGTTCACGTACGCATATGGCTTAATAAGTTCGCTTATCGATTCTCATCAGGTATGTCCTGCTACCTGCCTGACTTACACGAAACTATTTTGTAGTACAAAAGCGCGGCTCGCATGCCCTTCGCGTTATTAATTATTCATCTCGCGCCACGAGAACGGCGACGTAATGAGCGCTCGTGCTTGCATCTCTCTTCTCTCGTTCCTCTCTCTCTCTCTCTTCTCTTCTGCCCCGTCCTCCACCCTCTTTCTCCCTTTCTCTCTCTCTCTCTCTCTCACGTTCGGTCTTCCACTCACATGGCGCTTCTTCATCCATTCTTGCCTCGCGCGCGGCTTTTGCTCGAAAGTCAAGAAAGATTATTAATAGCCCGCTCCCGCGTGAATTATCGTGTGCTCCACGAGATATCGTCGCGAGCACGTGCGATATTCAGCGAGTTGACTCCGCGTTGCACTGCAGCATTAGCGCCTGGTACAGCACGGGAAAATATCTGACCCAGTAGAAATTGGGTTGCTCCTCGAGATGCTTCGTTGCATTAATATGAGATCAGATGCCTTGCATTCAGTGGCCTGCCTTCCGTGTTATCTCACGAGTTCATCGAACTCTCGCTATGCGCGTTACCCGAGAATTTAAACTTTATTTCTTTTTTTTATGAAACGCAGGGGAAGAAACCTATGCTGTAGGAGAGCAAATAAAGTTTAATAATCACGAAAATTTTTTTACAGCCGCAGTAATATATTTTAACTGGAGATTTCATCTGCAGAAGTTAAAAGCTATTAAATATATGAAACGAGCTATCGTTCGCGTGTAATGATTGCAATAGCTATCCATTTCGTGAGACGTGTCACATTTTAGATTAATGATTCGTTTATTAAATATTATTTAACAATGCTATATATAGCATAATATATTCTTTAAGTATTTAACTAACTCGCGTCTCCGATCGAGATACATTTAAACATCATTTGCGAGGATCTCGAATGGTTAATGGCGTGGTGCTCGAAAAGGTAGAGGAGTATGTCGGCACACGACGGAGGAACTAAGAAAGAAAGGAAGAGGAAGAAAATTTTCTCTTCGTAGCAGGAATATACCCCCGTCTCTTTCTCCAATAAAGGCGATACAAACGAGCTCATTATGCGGAAAGGGGCGCGGTTTCAGAGTGGAGCGCCGGTGCAGCCACTACGAAAACGAACTCTCGGAGTCAGTTCTCGACAGTCTGGTTCCTCGGCCGTTCCCGCGGCGATAAAGATAAAGGAACGACGAACCGACCAGGCCGGCGTAAACGCGCCGCGCTCCGCCGCGGCGCCATAACGCTCCCCTATCGCGCGTATAACGTTCGAACATTAATTTGCATTCGCGTGGCTTCCTACCGGCTTCGTCTGCTTCGAGGCAATGGACGGAGCCAGATGGGCATGCGATAACCAGTCAAAAAGAATATCCGCTTTGTCGAGCGAGATATAAATTGCATTTTTTTCGTCGAGATAGGGAAATTAGGAGCAGCGCGAAGTTTTCCGATGTAAACCCGTTTTTTACGCCGCTGGAATCTTTTTCCTTTTCTTCGCTTTTTTTTAATAGCTATGAAGAAGCTCGGGTCATGAATTTTATTTAACGTAATACGATATTATTCTTGGACACATTGTATATATCAGAGTACATTCTGCAAGAATTTGCTAGTGGAGCTGGTATTGGGTTAATCCTTTATATTGTGTTTTCCGGTTTCTCCCGTAAAATATATATCTAGAATTCTTACGCAATCACATTACATTTCTTAGAAGAAAATTCTATTTATATAAAAAATGATTAGAATTAAAATGAATCAAATATATGTTCATTTGTAAAATCGGGTTAAAAAATGAATTCATATCGAAATTAAATTCTACAAATTATAGATAATCTCTCCACCTGGATTATCTGTTCTATATATTATTTATTTTAACCCAGACGTTCTAATTTTGAGAAATATTTTAAAGTTTCATTTTTATGTTTTTCTAAAAATAAAATGATAGCCATATCAAACTGTGTGATTAAAGCTAGCAAATCAGTCTTGTTATCAGCAGCGTCATGCAAGGCGGCATCTCCTCCTCACACTTATCGAAGTATATGTGTGTGTAGGTCTCTTTCTCCGCGAATTCTTCAAGTCACGAGTTCCTGACGTAGTTCCACAATTGGTTAGTCTACTGAAGAGTCGCGCGACAAGAGAGTAGCCTCGCTCAAAAGACTCATTAACCCCACGGAGTCGTTAGCATATTCGTTCGTTGATCCAGTCTTGATGAAGAAATCCACTCGAATTTTTATGCGCACACATGTTTTCCTCTTTGTTCAAACAAAGAATGGCGATTATTATATCCAAAGAAGAACGTGTCCAAGTAGTTAGATGTTTGAAGACTTCTTGAATTACAAAAATTAAAAATAATTAAGATTAATTTTCACAGGCATTAAGTTTAATATTTTTTTTTATATTTAGATAGATTATATCATTAATTATTTTAAATGAATAATTGTGTATACAATAAAAGTTACCTGTTTATTTTCGTATCGTGGTTGAGGATTGTATAATATTATGTATCGTATATCCTTTCGTATAAAATATTACAGAGCGTCAAATTATACAAGTTATATAAATAACGTTGTTATCTTGTTGCAATTTTCACGTATGTTGAACGTTTGAATAGTTGTAATTATAAATGCAAGATATACATTGTTGATGGCTTCAAATAAAATCAATAATTACCATGAGATTGTATAGATTGTATGACTATTGCGTGTTGTATATTATTCTTATTTATAATAAATTTGATCAAATAGAATTAACTCATACGTTATATATTTTTAATTAATAAAAAAGTAAAAATAGACAGGTATGAATATTTTATGCAAACAGTAAAAAAAATCGTTGAATAAAGATTAAATTAAAAATGGTAAAATTAATGTATTTTAAATTTATTAATAAAAGTCAATATCAACATTAACTTTAGCTATATTCAAGTATACAAAAAATTATAGTCCTCACATATAAAAGAATATATATGAAATTATGAAGCAAAATATCCAAGACTAAATATTCTTCAGATTTTCGAATAAACTTGATATATTCAATCATCTTATACATTATTACATTGTAAAAATACTGTTTTCTGACGATAAACAAAAATTTTGAACAAAAATAAATTTTTTTACATTTTAATCATTCGGTTTTTTTGACAGTAAAAAAATTAAAGATTTAAAATAGTCTAAAAATTTATCATATGCCATTGAATAATCTTACAGAATTGCTAATAAGATGTATAAATCATGATAATTGTATAATATTTATGGATGAAGCTTATTATTCGTATTGTTTAAATGAATAAGTAATGGCACTCCAAAACAGAATATCAAATTTACATTGTTTTTAGAATAATGGGTAACATCGTCAAACTAAAAAAAATTAAAATATTGTCTTCCAGATTTTGTAAATTTGTGATATAACTTAATAGCAAACTGCACCCATGAATTTTGCAGTACAGGCATCATTGGAACCCACTTTCGAAATTCGATGTCGAGTACTATGTGAATGATTATTTGAAAACGATTTGCGGAATCTCATTAAAAGCCATTTGCATCAAACGTCAATTAACTCATGTTACGCGTTAGAATATTCAGTGCACTTTGTGTTCGATCGGCCTTTAATTAGCGACAAAAGTTAAGTCATCCAAATTGCAAACAAAAGATTAAAATGTATATATTATATTTACCATTACTTGACTTTAAAACTTAAAATATCGATTTTTAATTATATTATAAAATTTACAGAAATCTTTTTCGAAATTAACTTTCATTTCTGGCTCCATATATTTTGACATAATTCCAAATTTCTCCGATATCTTCTCGTATTTGAGGTAAATTTTGATCAGAAAGATGTTCAGTTTGATAGTTTCTATCTTTGGAACGTATTAGACATGCTCGCATTGAGAAGTATGCATACGTGTCGGTTTCTAGCTCTGTTAAAAGTCTAAGCACGTCGCACCACCACGTCGATCTGCACCGAAATTTCAACTGAATTTGATTTTTTCGTTCTTTCGCAATCCCTTTTTACAAAGCGAGTCACCCGCTGCCGTCGATGATTCGTCGATATTCCTACAATGGAATATTCCCTATAGAATAATTGACTTTATTGGATTACCTCGGCTGCATCCTCCGATATGCGTATATCGTGCGAGATGAGCAAAATAAATGTTCGCAACCTGTGTATGAATTATTCTATCAGGATACCATCACCGAAACTCAAAAGTGACCAGGTAGCTTTTATGAGAGATGATAAAGCTCTCGGAACACACACGCACACAAATATTATTTCCTATTCTAATATCTATTCCTATTCCTACAGACTGTAGATTTATTTTAAAATTAATCGTAAAATTGTGCATATGTTCTGACGAACGCGTTATAAAAGGATTTTACGAATCGATTATTGCGATTATGAATAGACAATGTCATAAGTCCAATCTCGTACAGCATACTAGATATATATATAGTTCTACAATGGATTTAAGAGATATTTATTGCCGTAATTGCGAGCGAGCAGAACGCGCGCGAAAGGACACAGGAAAGAGCACAGATTCATAGGGTCATTTTTGTATATGCGGATATTGGTCGCACTTTAATCGAGATAAATCTCGATATTTATAGCCGACGATCGGCCGGATATGTCGGGCATTGTACTTCTATAAATGCGCCAACGCGTCTGCAGCTGCACCCAGGTTCGGATATAACGTCTGAGCTTATTATATGCGATCGCAGTACAGCTCACGTCGGCGTGCATTTATGTTTTGCGTTTACGTGCCGTGGGTGGATACGAAGAAGCACAGTATGGCGAATGGCGCGCGGTATAATATGCAAAAGCAATAATTTGTTGGAGTTCGGAGAAATTAAACTGGCGCAGCATTTGCAAGAACTATAAATAACGTCGAGGATTGTATGCGTGTTTGTGACACTATTTGCACGTGTTAATTAGTCAGTGATTTGATTATGCAATTCATATTGAATATTTATCAATGGGTAGAATACATTTTGACGCGATTATTTTACATTTGCCTCAAATAATTACACTCTTTTTGTACAGGATTGAAAATGAGATTCACTTTCTTCAAGATATTGTTTATTAGTGTATCTGTGTATTAAAATTCGAAAGTTGCAAAAAAATTAAAGTATTAAACTCTTTTTTTTCAAAAATATGAGAAACCGCAGTGAAACTTGAAGATGACACGCATTCAATAATTTGCACGAGGAAGTACGGAACTTTTAGAGTCGGGCGATCCAATGGAAGCGCTCTCGATGACGATACAGTCTAGGATTAACCCGAGCAATATAGCACGTAGGGTGGAACGGAATCCCGGGCACGGGGATAGGATTAGTGGGCAAGGTGTTTCAAGATCTCGTGCGCGCAAGGGGTTTTATGTAGGCCTCGCGATTATGGCTTTTACGAGACGATTACGTGCCTCGCGTCGCCCCGCTCGTAAATTTGATCGCGCTACCTAGAAGACGTAATTTCTGACCGGAGATATGTAAGGCGTGTAGTTTGTACCGCAATTATCTTTACGCTACGATCTTCGCGTAGATGTGAGCGATTCGTCGAAGGCAGATTGAGTGTCCCGACACGCGATTGTACGCAAACAAACGGTGAAAGACGGGATCCTGCTTTCGCGCCATTGTGCGCGAAAACTTGCGGGTGAAAGCTCGCAGAGATATCGTACTTTTATCCTATTGTCTTGGTTTCAATGCTATTGTTGTTTCTTGCAGTTGAAAATCTTAGGTGATTTTTACCGTAACACAGGATGGACAGTGAAATATTATTTCTGTGCCAAAAGGATGCATGAGAATTTGAAACTGAATAAAGTTTTCTGTAACATGTAATAAAATAGATAGAATTTTTATATTATATATCTGAAATGTATAAGTAGGATATTACTGTTTGAAACTTGTAAAATCCAAGAAAACTTTATTTTCAACGCAACTCATGTAAATGTTTAAAAATACAGTTTTCCTTATACAAAATAAATTTTATTCGCGAAGTGATTGTTACATCTGACAATGTAACTTCAATGTAACATGTCAGGTTTAACAGCACATCTCCATTTATTGTTGTTTTATATTAAATTTTCACGTTGGGGGCGTAAACGCGACTTTATTACATCCGCCGTGACCAAATGTCGCGCACTGCCACGTTGAAACCGGCCATATGATCTGCTGCGTGCAATTACTTTTTTACGAGGTCTTGTATGTGTAATGCGTGTGCCTTCCGCGCGTTTTCTCGGTTTCCTCGTGCTCGTTTTCAGTCGTAAAACTTTTTCGCTAAATGAACCTAGGTCAACGTTGTACCGTGACTTAACTTTTCGTATTTAAGTTACACTGGTTATCCGCATATACCCGTTGCTACAACAATCGTAAAATCGCGCTTTTATAACAATCTTTAAAGAATTTCTACCGGTAACGCTCTACTTTATTAAAAATGGAACGGCATCTCTGATTATTTTATATTTTTCTTCATGATGTAATCCCGATGCGTGGAGTTTCCGCATTGGGACCCAGTTGTTTTATTCATTTGCTCATTCATCCACCTTCTCGTTCGCCGACACCGAGTTTTTATCAAAAATTGTTTTCAATTTAGTGCCCGCATGACACAGACTGACGAGTACGAAAATTAATTTTTTTTCACAAGAGCGATTTTAACATTTACGCATTTAGCAAATTTTGTTATCTTTTCAGCAAATTGATTTTAACAATTAACAGTGATCTGTTTAAACTTATGAAAAATAAGAGTTTAAATTTTTATCTTGCTGTAGGAATCGAAGATATTTATAATAATATTAGAGTAAATCGGTAAATTGTTAATTGTTTTATTAAGAAATTACATTTGACTTTAAATTCCTACATTCTAGATGCAATTTTAATTTATGATTAATTTCAAGTTAAACATTTAATTTTTAATTCATGGACACAATCCTTCCAATTATACTTTTTTACATTTTCTACGGAAATTTCGATATCTCTGCGTATTACAAATGCCATGTTTGCGCGGTGGGCATTTTTTTTTGGCGAGCAATTTAGGAACTGCGACGTTCCATCCACGCGCGGACCTTCCGTGTGACAGAATCGCATCCGATTATCTATGGTTTTCGGTACTGATCCCATACGTCAGATGAAGCGTGCTCCCATGAAGAGAGGAATGGAGGAAGAAGATCATCTCGCTTTATGGGTTCCGTACGTGTCCACCACGGTAGCGGGGAACGATACTGTATGGTGTGCGTCCTGTATTGTCCTCGCTTATTTATCGTCGCGAATGCGATACAATTCCGAGGGTCTCCGATACTGCGAGTACAACTGCGAGATACGTGAAATCTCCCAATGATTCAGATCCCCCCTGTGTCCTTTCTACTAGCTAGCCAGATAGCGCGTTACATCGATATGAAATCCTGCATGATCCTCGAATCGTTGCTATAGACGCCAAGAAAGAGAGAGCGAGAGAGAGAGAGAGAGAGAGAGAGGAGTTATAGCTTTGCCCGATATTCTGTAAATTTATCTGCATAGTATATTTCAGACGGTTTTACGCTCGGACGTCTCTAAGCATGTTTATTTTATATAATAATTTATGTCTCTCGTAACATATCGAGAGAAATTATATGATAATTTATTTGAATATTTGAGATATTTATTTGCATTTAAATTAAATTAAATTACATGTTACGATTAACGTCATTTTTATTTGTATGTTACAGGTACGTATGTAGAAGTTTACAGAGACCAGTGTCAATTCATAATTCAGCGACTAGCAAGTACGTATTATAGTTTTGCAAAACTGCCAGAGATTAAAAATAATACAGAAATTAATAACATTATCATGTTATTAAATTAATAACATTAAATAAGAAATTTGAAGACGACAATAGAACCAAAACGTGTTAATACGTGCATTCATTTAATTTTAACTATCACATTTGTAGAATTTTTTTTAAAAATAGCATGACATATTTGCTACTTTTAACACAGCACGACGTATCGAGGAAATAACGTGATATTTGGAACAATCGCGAAATTGCAAACTTTTCTTGACTACGTATCAGTACGAAAAGAAATGTGAAAAGTTACCGATGCACTTGCTAGATAAATACTTCGCGAATGGGTCAACCTGTGGCACGAAGTAGTTCGTGACTCGAAGACGTAATTCTTTTCTAATACTCTCCGATCGAGCGATCGGAGATCGCGAAATGTAGGTCGTCGTACGTCTAAAGCCCGTTGCACAGATGACATGACTTTTAATGGACGGTCGACTAAAAAAGGATACCAAAAAAGATACGAAAGGCGTGCACAGATGGAACTTTTATCGTTCAGTGGCAGAGATGATCCGGCTGCCCGATCCGCTATCCTCGACTCTCTATTCTTTTCTCATCGTACTCATACCTGTGTCGGCGTTGCCATCGCCATCGTCGTCGTCGTCGTCGTCGTCGTCGTCGTTCTCGTAGTTGTAGTCGTCGTCATCATCGTCGTCGTCGCCGCCGTCGTCGTCGTCGTCGTCGTCGTAGACGATGCCCGTTGACGACGAGTCTTGTAATCAAAAAGTCATTATCCACGGTTGCCTCCGACTCCTACAACTTTCCTGTTACCGGGTCCGACCACAATTCCTCGGAGTTCCTGGCATCGGGGACGATGCGAAATGAGAGACAATGATACTACTTCGTATTAATTTCCCTCTTCGTACGACGAGGTCCCCTCTTGTCCCTTTCGCCCAACGGAACATCCACCGTGACTGCAGCACTCTTCCCCGCTTCCCTCCGCCCGTCGTCGGGCATTTGTGAAGCTCCTATTGTTGGAGCGCTTGTTTTCATCTTCCGTTTCTCTCGCCCAATCTTGTACCGTCTACTGGTACACATTCACCTTCGGCGCGGCACCGGAACGATGGGATCCCAGTACCTTGGAGCGGTTTAATGTGGTGTGTGGGATACTTTGATAGATACATCACGACGAGCGTAACCGCGGATCTGAGGGAGAACGGGTTACGATGTGGGGCACGAAGCGAAATTATTACCCGCGGTGTAATCACGTCACACCTGCTTTAAGCTTCAAACAGGATATAGTTATAAAATAATGGTAATTTGAGAGACGATAACGGTCGAAATCGAGCGAGCTCGACCTATTATTGTCGCCGATATACGTCTGCGATATTATTTTTACAGTGTGTTAAATTCTCCCCCGTCCCCGCGAATGTCGCGATAATCGATATTCCGAATGAACGAGATTTCGAGCTGCTAATAAAAGAGCGACTACATCGCACCTCTGCAGAATTCTGTTTGACGACACATTATTTAAATCAGCGCTATGCTTGTTTGCTGTCTCTGTGTACATGTAAATACATTCCCCTGCTCTTGCGACCCCTCCCTCCGTGTCACGACCACCCGGCGACAACCCTTCCTCAATCATTGAAAAGAGACAACCTACACTGGCGTTGATCATACCGTGACAATCCCAATGATGGCGGATCACGTGGTGGCAATCATGCCGTAAACTAGATTTTCTCGTTTGCCTTCGCCTCTCTGAAAATTCGAGGACGCCGTCGCGATACATTTATTTCATTCATCTGATTGACAACGTTTATAAAACAACGTTGTTGTGTATTGAGAATATAATATTTCACAATTTATAGCCCATGACAATCATATCACGTTTTATAGATGACTTTAAAAGACTTCGGTATTGTTGTCGGGTACTTTATGTGTTCGGTTGCGAGAGTGAATGCTATCGCGTGAAGGGACTTTCTTGCTCGCGTTTTATCTTAATGTTCGTCTAAAGTAAACGCCTTAAAATTCTCGGGCTATCTTTGATATTGGTAATTCATGCTGACTGCCAGGTATCTGCGAGACGTGTTTATGCCAAACGATTTCGCGGAATGACTCACTCGGTTGTTCCAATCTAAAGACGTAGGAGGGAGGGCGGCCAAGAAGGAAGCAAAGCCGCTTGAAATACGTTGGAATACAAGGGGGAGAACGATATTAAGATAGGTATTGAGATATTCAACTCCATTAGCGTTGTACGGCAAGAACCTCTGGGAATCGTTAAAGATTCGGCTGACTATGCTAAAAGATACGCACCGGCGGTGAGCATCAATATGTAAGCAACGACATACGCGCGATATACGTACAAGTGATGTAAACGCGTCGCATTATTAGAGGAAAAATTTCCATTTCGTAAAAACGATGACCCATTGTTCCGTTTTGAAAAAGGACGTTACGTAATATTCAATAATTTTTGAATGGAGATACCCCTGTCGAGAAGGATGGAGAACTACTCCGATAATGATCGATTTTCTTTACTTGCCAATAGCATCAACGAGCACTCCGAACACTAGAAAACGCCCGGGCTTATCGTGAATGCAGTCGCTTTTGTATGCGCGAGCATGCACAGGTGTAAACCGGGTAGCTCGGTGTTTACAACCGCGATATTCCTTTTATCGAGTCACCTCTAGATGCGCGTCCCAGAACGCTGCAGCTTCTACGATTTTCAAAGTGCTTCGTTATTCGTGCATCGATACTTTTTCTCTCGGAAACGGAATCCTCGAGCGGAGAAAATTCTCGCGATACTTTGATGTTATCGCGTCTCGCAGACTCGCGAAACTATTACGCGTTATGTCGCGTGTGCTATTGCAAACTACTAGTTTTGCCTTTACGATTATTATCTGCTCGGAGTTTCATCAAATCGGGTACTGTCGATCGATAGCGATTGTCCGTGGACAATGTCAGTTACGCGTAATTCACGTTACGATGCGGAGAAATCAAATTATCAATTACTTTCTGATTAGGAAGTTAATGCCACTGGATAGTTTACATACGTTCGCATAACATTCGCGCGGGGTGCATTATCCTCTTCATTATGCTTAAAATTTACAAGTCATAAACATTTTTGTTAGTGCTTTAATATTGTTAAAATTTGCAAGTTACATTATCGAAATTTTGCGTAATGTGTATGTGTGTGTTCCCCATTATTCGCATCATTACAAATTACATATGTAATACTGATAATTAGTGTTATTAGCTTGTTATTATTTACCTGCAGCAATATAAGACTAATTTGAATTGTAGAAGAAGATTTGTAGAACACAGAGATTTGTCCATTACCGTTATTAACGTTTGTTATGCTTCGTTTGCGAAAATGTAATTTCGCGTCACAATTATCAGCAGTAAAATACAGATCTGACGACTCTTGGCGTTACGCTCAACGTAAAGAATTCAGTACCGTTCTTCCCTCGGCCCGGTAAGTTTACGGCACCGACAAAATTGCGAGACGATCTGGTCGTGATTGCGGCCGGAATTACGCGTCATAATGCATAATAGTGGCATTCACGGCTAGCACGCAAGAAAGAAAGGGCGGAGGAGAAACGGTAAGGGAATGAAATCGGATCTCCGTGGGGCTCGGCAATAAATTAGTACCACATTGCCGTATCAGTATTTATATGCAGGCCTACCGTCCCACGACGATAACATTGTCGTTTGTTCCGTGGCCGGTAGCGTTACTCTGCAGCGTCGACAATGCGCATTTTAACGTATCGCTCCGCGATATCTGGGGGAGAAGTCCGCCTTTAACGGCCGCGTAAATTAATGAACGATATCTTTGATGGGTTCGTCGTCTCTCTACATCCCGCTTTATCTCTCCTCGCTTCTTTCCTGTTAAATTATTTGTGAAGACCTTGCCGCTTGACCTCAATGACTTATACATTCCGTTCGACGGGACGTAATAGTGATTCTCCAATTAAACGTTTTTCCTTCCGTCATCACGGAAGACTCTTGAAGAAACTAATTCGATGAGGGAGTAATCGAAATTCTAGATATGTCTTTGATAATTGTGTGGAACAAAGAATAGAATTTGCAGTGTGTTCTCTAAATGATATATTGTGCCAGGAAATTATTCTATAAGTTTCAATCTTGAGCTTTCGCAAATACACCCCGAGCAAGCTCGCGCCAGCGGGGATCTGCGAGGATACGTTCGTCACGTCGTTGACATTTGAAGTATATCCATCTCCGAAACCAAGCAGTGTTTGTCGGAAGCTTTCTTTCGCAAACGTGACTAGGTTATGATCGAAAGGAGAGCTTGCCGTTTCAAAATGCTTTTCGACAGCCGCGATGGTTGGGCTATCCCCACAAAGAGTAGAGTCGATCGAGTTATTCTAGTAACCCTGACAATAGCTTACGCTCTCTTTTCGAGACGCGCGGAAGTGCAAAAACACTCCGAGCCATGTGTGCGCTGGTAATATTCTTTTATTTTAAATCAATTTTCCCGTTTTAACGCTCTCTTCACAATTACATTCTTCCAAATCTCTGTTTTCATGAAGTCTCTACATTTTCAATTGTACCAGAAATAATTTTACAATTATAGATTCTATTGCATGTTTATATTTTGTTTATAGTACAAGCAAATTTTCATGCTAATATAATTTTTTCAAATATGGAAAAATGTAGTGTTTTATTTTTGCAACGTGCAGATATTTACATATTTTTACAAATTTCTGTTATTTAATATAATTTTAAAAATTGTTTATATATATGTATATATATGTATAAATTAATTAAATATTTAGCTAACAAGCCGAAAAGCATATTTCGAATCGTTCCTAGAAATCTTGACGAACTTGACAAATTAGCGCGATGCGTTGCAATGATATCGTGACGGAGACGAGATTGCGTTCGTGGTGACGTCGCCTT
The DNA here is from genome assembly GCA_011636635.1 of Tetramorium simillimum. Taxonomy (NCBI): domain Eukaryota; kingdom Metazoa; phylum Arthropoda; class Insecta; order Hymenoptera; family Formicidae; genus Tetramorium; species Tetramorium simillimum. The sequence goes on along the minus strand of VBVQ01000448.1, from coordinate 29,055 downwards.
TCTATCGCTCATTACAAAGGTGAATGTTACATAGCGAAGGAAAGCCTCATTAGCATATCGTGGACGAAACAAACTCGCTCGCTTCTAATCGTTGAGTAGCTCGTACTTTCGACTCTCGGCTGACGTTGATAAACGTTAATGAGGGCCGCACGTAAATTTCCTTAACTCCCAATGAAAAGTTTAAATGATAAAAAAGTGGCAAGTAATTAAACGCGGTGATTGGCACTCCAGACTGGGTAAACGAAGATTCTTTTAATTAAGGTCCCATCGCGTATCTCTGCTCTCTTCGGTCGTGTCAACCGCTGCCTACTTATCTTTTGCTTTCAGCTGTACGCTACAGTATATTTCTTTTATAGACGAGTAAGTAGTAGTTTGGCAAAAAAATTACAATATATAGTAAAATATTGAAATAACTATAATATAATTGGATGCAAATATCTTTAATAATAATGTGCAGATTATAAATCGGAAATTTTATTGCTTTCTCGAGTTATTCGATGAACATTGAGTTATTTGACACATTTCGTTTTCATTATCGAATATTCACGTATACAATTCATAATCCAATATGTTGATGATTTTTCGGCGTATGCTATGTGAGAAAAACCTTCTGCTAAAAAAGTTGTACTACGAAACGTCGATACCAGCGATGTGTAGCTTTATTTCTCGAGTGAGGATGGTTTTGCTACTTCATTGATCTGTGCACTTTTGCTGTAACTCTCCAACAATGTGAGTTATGAAATTATCCTCATAGCAATATATTCCTCCGACGTAGCGCTAGCGTTTACGAAAATATTCGTTCACTGTTACAGCTGCGATCCGCCGCTAACATACGAGGCGCGTAAAATGGCGCGACCCCCGCGTGAGAAAGCGGATAGAAGTGCGCGGGTGAAATCGATCGTAGAGGCGGATTAAGCTCAGCGTGGCATCGTAAAAATGTGCTTCTCCACTTTATACATACTTTAGTCTCGCACGCGGCATCTCCCACGCACTTACTGTCCTTACGCCGCTTTCGGTAATGCAACCATAAATAACAAAACAGGCTCCGCCAGCCCCTCGGAGCTCGTTTCGGGACGTTATCGCGTATTCCCCTTCGAACCACCCCGGAGCATCTCAGCAAGGGGTAATCTTCCTCGCAAATGCTTTTCTCCGCGATATGTATGAGAAGCAATCAAACGATCCGTCAGCAGCCGCCAAGACGGATGCGTCGATTTTTCCCTATACGCGTTCGCGCCACGACGACATGTAGTATTTTAAATCGATTTCGCGCTTACGTCTCTCGTCGCGTACTCCCTGTTGTTTTTATTCCGAACGTCTCGTAATGGCATTTTTATTTTCCCGGATTTGTGTGATCGCGACGCACCTCGTTGAATATACGGTAACAGAAACCAAAATTTAATTCTGTTCAACGGGAATATAATTGAATAAGTTATCGAGATACGCGATATTACGAGCGTTACTACAATATTGAAATAAACTAATTAGCTTAATAATATCGTGTATTTTCTAAATCTTTCTGTTTACCTTGAAACATTGCGGCAATTTACTCTGATATATTATTGTGGCGATATTTATAATCCCCATAGGCTCTCTCGCATCAATTTTAAATCATCGATTTCTCAATCATTCTCACGATGTCGATAGCGAATATCCACAGGCAGGACCACCCGTGCACGTTTGACAGAAATATCGTTACCTCCGAGAATTTCCAAGTATAGGAACCGACGGCTTCAGAAATATCGGGTTATGTGCATTGCGAGTGCGACTATTTTCGGAGACTAAAGACACACGCGCGAACGACGACACCGACGGTGAAAATCGGCCACCCAACTGGCTGGTCTTAATGGTTTCAACGAGTGAACGAGAGCGGGGAAAATAAAAACGCAAGAACGACAATCCTTTGAGCCCTCGTCGATCTTTCAACAACATGAAAGACTTCGCCCCATAAAACACATCCGAGCTCGAGAAAAATGTTGGAAAGGCAAATGAATGTATTTTAATCTGTTGTCGAATTGAAATAGATGCGATAATACAGAAAAAAAACCTGTAAAATTGTATACATATAATTACGTAAAAAAATATAATTTCCACTTGCTTTACGTTGTGGCGCGAAAATATCATTGAATACTTGGATCATTTCAAAGAAACTAGATTTTAAAGTTCATCCTCTTTGACACATTAGCGGCATATTAAAGCGTTTCTGTTTTGCGCTCGTACAATGTAAAATAGATGGTGTAAAATGCAATTTATCTTTCTGCAACGACGGGCGCTTAGAATCGCGGAGAATGTTCTTAACGACGTTTCGTAATTAGTCACAGCTCGTTGTGGAACAAAGTATTTCGCGAGCTTAGTAAACGCTCGTATTGTTGAGGGCACTTTGTGAGTGCGGTTGCTTACAGGCGGGTATGTTCACGGCTACACGTAGGAACAGCGGTACGTGTTGCGTACAAGCGCAACCATTGCGGCGTCAGCAACGCCTAATTTAATCGCTAGGTAATTGCATAATATCCAATTTGTAATGTAGACTGCGTGACGCTACGTTCCGTACCAAGCCGCATCGGCGCACGTCTAAGCATTTGCAAGTTGTGCAAGCTGCAATAATTAAGCTCGCGGATCGCATGATGTTCCAAAGGTTCGAATTACAGAGAATTTGACATTAAATTTCATTCTCGTTCTGTGGCTGCTAGCAAAAACTAAAAGGGAACAGAGACCGTATTGGTCATCGCGGATAGGAGGGTATTATAAAAGTTTCAACAAATTATGAATATTTTTTCCAACTTTAATTTGGAGAATTAACGATACAAGTTTTAATCAAATATTGTTAATTAGATATAACAATCAAATTTATTTATTCTTTATGTTTTAGTAAGCTACTTCTCAATTTTTTTTAATAATGCGAGGATTTACATAAAAATATTACTTAATTCAGAATTAATGTGTCTTTACATTTATTATTATTCATATAAAATTGATCACTGATAAAAGCATTCTTGTTGAAGTAAAGTTGACAGAAATAGCTTCACTAATTAAAGAACGGTAACATTTATATTCTCGATAGAGAACAAAATTAACTTTGTAATGCTGTCAACCCGATTATGTCGTTCTCCATTTCTATTAATGTTCGAATAGAAAATTAGAAAATGTGATTTATATAGTATATTTTTTTTTATTTAAACTGAAATTAATCTTAAATTAATTATAAGTGACAACCTTGAAATTATTTCTATTCACTCAAAATAATATTTTTTACTAAAATTAATGTGCAATATATATTATATCAATTCTCTAAATCTATTAATGTTATATATATACAATATTATTTTATTTATAAAATCCAGAAAAAGATAGCCAAGCATAAATCGAATTTTGCTTCAAAAATATGGTTACCCGGCATGGTTATATGGCTACATACGTGTTTGACCTAATTAACGAAATTGCCTTTGTAATTAAGCGAGCAAAACATTCTGCAAGTTAATGCAAGACGACGCATAGCGGAGAGATGACCGTAACGAGTTTTGCATTGGGGTGGGAAATAATTAGGACGGAAAATACAGTAGAATAGTGCCGACAGAGTCACGCTGCTCGTGCCATTTTTACAAGCTTTCAAAAGTACGTTCCGAGCATAGAAATGGGAAAAGTAAAACGCTGGATCTCGATGATTTTGTGTCACAAAGTTTAAAAGGTAATACAAATGATACCGCATTGGGGAAAATTTATTTTTGTTGATATTATCGCGAGTAGAGCTGTTTCTATGTTGTTAATAATGAACATCAGCGAGTCCATGCGTTATCTTTATTAATTATGAGTTTACTTTTATGATTGCTGTAATAATAAACGTATCTCTGGCCAACAATTATTTACATACAGATTTATTTCGAGAGAGCGTAATAGAATTTAATTACATATGCTAACTGTGAATAATTTGACTATTTCACAAATGTCCAAAAGCATACGGCACGTTTTTGCACTTTTTTCTAGTATTTAAAGAAAATAACGATCATTTAATTCAATCTTTTTAAAATTCCGATATAACGTAATGTCATTTGGATATATTTAAATAAATATCTTATCCCTTTCTGATCTACATATTTAATAAAAATATAAAAGCTAAATTAAAGAAATACGTGGAAATCTGTACAGAATGGCAGTCTACGGAAGGCAGATTAAATGTGAATTTCAGTATTTCGCGGCGTTTATTTATATGTATGTACGCGAGATTGATATATAGATGTAACATTGTATTAATTCGTTTATATAAGTGTTCAACATTTCACGTATTTACAGTTTGCAAATGTGACATTGTGTGGCTCGCTATTCAATAGCGTTCGCGATTTTGCGCCATCGTGAGTTTCTATCGCGGCCAATTCATCGCGTTGCATGCACTTTATTCGAATGCACTTCCCTAGCATCCGCATTTATGGGGACAGGCTGATAGTTCAACGCGCGAGAGAGTGCATTCATATCTCATTTCCAAATTTTAAAGCTCTCTAATATCCTCGTGTTACCCTGTCGACCAAAATTCTATTCGCGAATCAATAAGACGATTGTGTTTATCGCTGGTTTAGCTTTTAACGCAAATTTTCTCTCCTCAACGTTATGCAAATTACGGTAGAAATGTATGTACTTTTAGTTCATCACCTGTCGATTCAAATTCTTTCTACGTAACTTATTGTAACTCGAATTTCTCTGTATCTCACGCTTGCTCCGCAATCGCTCTTTCGCTTCTCAAGTCGTCATTTCACCATGAATGTTTTCGAAGCGCGTACGCGAAGAACGCGAGATGACTCAGGTTTGTCGCGCGACTTGTTTACGCACGTATCTAGCACAAGTGGAGTATTTGCCGATGGCCGCGGGCCTGAAAAACGTAGACGACGGACTCTTCGCTCGATCGCTCGTAATATGGTCACGCAGAGGCGGATAAAGCGGACATGTGCTTTCATACGGTGGAAAAAGAAGCGTGGACCTTCGCATCGCCGGAAGGTCTGTTTGCTTAGGAGGCGCCCGAAAAACCGGGCGTTAAAAGCCGCGCGACTCTCTTCGAAACACTCACAGCCGTTGTCGACGACGGCGACGATGATGTAACTGGTACAGATCCCCAGGCCTTGGGAAATGTCCGGATAATGCGCCGTCGTTCTCGCGTGGGTCAATATTTTCATTATTTTCCGTCGACAACGAGGTGGCGGACGACGACGACGACGACGTGGCGGGAAACGCCGTGGAAAACGCACGCGAGGCGCTCGACAAATTTTTTTTTTCCGCACGAGTCGTTTCGTGGCGCATCCCCACGGGGATGCGCCCCTTTTTTCCTTTTCTTTTTTCGAGGCCCTCGCGCACACTCTATTTCTCCGGCAGAGTTCCGTCAGAACCGGAAAAAAAGGCCTCTCTCTCTCTCTCTCGCGTTAAATAGAGAAAAACATGAGGTGCTGAATATTTTTCGAGCCATTGTTTCGACACGCAGACAATTCCAGCCGAGTGCCACATTTCGTTACGGAAGGACCGCGAACAAAGTGAGAGAACATTGACGAATCTTCGAGCGAAGGTATACGTCCCATCGCATAAATTAAATGTCAAACTTTTGTAGCTATCTGCTGCAAGTCAAAACTTAGGTCTCAACATAAACGGAATATAAGAAATATTTAATTGATACGTATAGTTTATATTATCCGGAAGATATACGTCCCATTTCAATATATTGAATATATTACTAGAGCTGTATAAAAATATTAAAGCTACTAAATTATCGAATACAATTGATTGCGGTTATAAATAATGTAACGCTGGAACATTTCGATATTCCAACATTCGATTTATCTATTCGATAAATTTACTTCGATTAACATGGATAATTGACTATGTGTTCCAATTCATGGAACTGATAAATCAACCGGTTGAAGGAATTATCTTCTTAAGATCTTTTCCCTCCGGTCTCCACTTCCGGTCCTTCGTCACTCGTTGCGAGCTTCCAGATGTGCACTCGAGATGTGCGCGTTTTACGACCTGCTCGTATTAGCAAGACGATGGTTCATCTAAACATTTTGAATTTCCGAGAAAGGTTTGACAAATGGCTTATTTCAACATTTGCTACTAACACACAAAGTCTGATAACATTGGTATCTAATAATTAATTTCATTTATTATTACAGCTATTTTTTTTCTTAGCCTTCTAATTATCCATTTTCATCCGTTTAATTCAATTAAAAAAATTAAAGACACACATAGCCGTTAAGTTCTTTGAAATGAGATGATACTTTCGTGATACGTATGTACATATTTATAAAATGTTTAGGGCATTAGTTACGAAGCTTCTAGTGAAAAGATGAAGATATCGCGTTTCTCTGTCGTCTCAAAGATAATCTTGACAGTTAGTTTCACTTCCCAGTGTCGCACCGTGTGACGGGGGGGAAAAATTGCTCCGGTATAAATAACAGGCGATGTCCCTCCTTGTCACGGTTTCGTGGCGAATGAAAGACATTCGTTCGTTTCGACAGGTGCGTGCAGCGCACTTCCGTGGTTCCCAAGCGCCCAGACACGTACGTCCATTAAACGCTTCCTGAAACATCAACATCGACATCCCGGTCTTCTCGGGCCTACAAAACGGATGAGAAAAGAAGAATTTCCTTCTCTCTGTTCTTTCTTTTCTGTTAAGTGTGCTCCCCCCCCCCTCGTCCCGCGCTTCCGTTTTCAATGAGCTCATGAAATTACTCCCTTTACAACAAAGTACACATGGTCGAATTTGACAATCGAAAAATGATGCCTCCATATGGATTTTTCCATCTTATATTTTATCATTCTTGATAATTAGCAATATAGGTACGTAATTATCGTTTGAAAAATGTCGATCTCCTCGAATTGAGTTATGATTATTGACTTGTGAGAAAATTTCGCCTGATACTGCAATCGAATGTGAGCGAACTGTGGAAACGACAAACGTGTAATCGTCCCATCGCTGTACGGTGTAACGAGTCACCATTCGCGATGGCATTAAGCGCGATTCCAGCTGCGAATCGCGCTCTTGCTATCGCCGACTGCTAATATCAATTGGCATTCATAATCATTAGGCGATTAATATTATATTAACATTAGCGCAGGCGCGCGCGCGTGTGCACGCTTGCGCCAGGAAGCTGCCGGGCAACGGAGAGCGACCAGATAATCCGCAATCTACGGCTTATAGCAATTGAGTGTAGTAATAGCGTTGTTATGCATTTGATATAAAGCCTCGTTTCGCGTCGGGGGGTCCGCGTACGTTATGTCGTACCTGTTCCATCCACCTTGTACATTATCCAGCTTTGTACATTATGTACGGCGTATGTGTGCGCTATGCAAGCGAACGCCTGCACACACCTACGTGACGATCTATAGGAATGTGTAATCCAATATCGCGCCGGCATAGCGTGGCTGTATGCTGGGTGGTCGGATCTGTATCGAGCGGGCGCGGAACTCGCCGCGGTTAAAAATTGCGCGCCTTTAAGACGGCTCGTAGAAATGTAAATGAGCGCGATCGCGTGCGGCTGTGCGGCGAAACTTACGGCCGATTGACTCGTCACCTCGCGTTGTCGAGAACTGTATGCAGCTCAGTCGTGTATTAGGCACGCGTTCCAAGTAATTAAAGCGCGGTAATGAGGGGTACGTTAACGGCGGAGGAAATAACGTTCCGTCCGCTTATCGCACGGATGTCAAAGTTCTCGTACAAAGAAACGAATTGGGGAAGACACAGAGAGAGAGTCGTATAGCCCCACGTGCGATTATGGAGCGCATAACACGTCGCATTGTTTCCAGAACAGATCTCGGCGAGCATGTAGGTAAACTAGTTGGCAACGTACACGCGGCACATGCACGTACCTCCACCATCATTGCTGTTTACATACGTGTATCCCGAAGTGAAATTCTCGATGCTTCGTTACCGGGTCGCTTCTCAGACAGTCGTATCTAGATCCGCTCCCATCTTGTTACCGGAGTATAATAAACATAGAAATATATAGTTGCGCCGGCCTTATCTTCGTGGATTAACTGGAAACTGTGGTTGGGCACGTAAAATCCTCGGACACGGGTTAGCGTGTATTCCCGTACTGACCACCCATCGTGAGAATATCTTATTAAAACAAAGTAACAACGTGGACAACGTGTCTCTTTCTCTCCCTCCTCTCCCCCTCCCCTCTCTCTCTCTCTCCCTTTAATTTAAACCATATATGGAGTGAGAGAATCGCTTACAAGTACCTCGTATTCTTTGTTATCTATTATACGAAAATGATTTTACAAAAGTTTTTCGTTTTTCGCACCACATATGTGTAAAGAAGCGAAAAGAAAATAGAAACAATTCGCGTAAATAATTGAAGTTTAATTTCTAATGCATGAAAGTCCTATGACCTGAGATATTACTACGTATTGATGTAGAGCATATTTATTTATATAGATCAATCGTACATATTATTAATTGTGAAGAAAAACAATAAGTTTTTAATAATGTTTATGTTCATCTAAGTAAATCTCGTAAATATTGTATAAATATAATTCGTAATCTGAACATTATGTCTATAGGTGCACCACAAACATTATAACGTATTACTTTAATGGACAATAACAATCGTTATGTAAATTTTCTACTTGAATTAGATATACATTAATATTGATGATGAGCGAAAATTAAAGTTGCAATATATATAACCGATATAATTGAAACTATTCTTGTGGCGACTGCAATTTGCTCTTAAATCCGATGCCTCTATTTGGTTGTTATGTTCATCAAAATGTTAATCGAAATCTTCGTAGTTCTCCTTGTCTATACTCCTGCGAGTTAATAATCATGCGACGAACTTCGAAGTAATCACGAAACCGTGTTAATTCGTAGACTGCACCGAAAAGATTAGCGAACTCGCCAGCGGTTCTAGAATCCGAGAAAATACGAAAAGTTTTTGATGGATCCACTTCCCCCTTTCCATTCCTGATATTAATTAAAATCAGGCGACTTTTATTTTCTGATACTCGTCTATATTTATTTGCGTTATACTTTAGCAGATGTGGATTTATTTGATTATTTTAACACGCAAAGTGAATGAAAAAAATATAGAATTTCCAATACAAAATTATAAAAAAAACTCACGTAAAAATAGTCGACTGCGAAATGAATTAAAATAAAGTTTGAGTATTTGTGACCGATTTATATATGTACATACACGTATACATTTGCTATAATCTATATTTGAAACTTCCACATCGTGATAACAATAAACTTAAGAATATAATGAAGCGTCGATAAATTGTAAATAAAATCTATGGGATATACTTCAGATAAAATAATATTTTATCATACACATTTTCTTGTTATATTTTTCGAAATATTTGTATAGTTCTACCTTGACATAAGCTGAAATGAGAAAATATTTTCCGATTGCAATACCAATCGATAACTCGAAAGATTGAAAAATGAAGAAAATATAAAAGTTCTGCGACGGGGCTTAGCCAAAGCTTCTTCCAATATTAATTAAGGGAACTCTCTTTCTCTCCCTTGTCGTTTGTGTCATTATTCTTCTCTACTAAAAATTGACGAGAATGTACGTCACCGCTATAGAGAATATTCCTTCTCTTATTCTTTCGTCATTCTCCCGTTTGTTCTATTACCAAAACTTTGACGGGCCCCGATTTGCAAGCCAGCGGAATAATTAAAGCATTCTCCTTAAAATTGTTATCGATGACTTCTTTAATTTTCACGAACGCGTTGTTAGTCCGGCACCTGGAACTTATAAACTCATCAAGGAACAACTTCAGGACTTTTGTGCGGAAAATGAGATTGTTGATCGGCGTAGTTCGCTTCGTGGAAGGGATAAAAGTTAATCGAGAATAAATACTTTTTTTTTTAACTTTTATTATTATCTTGGAACACAAACAATTTTGTGCTTTCTTCCAATATTATATTCAAAATATAAATATAGCAAACTATAATTAGCATATTTAATTTGTTCTGCATATTAATCATACATAATATGTTGATTAATTATGCAAAACATGCATTATGCAATTTTATTATATAATATTATAATTATATTGCAAATGCGATAAAATAAAACTTTTCCATTTGTCGTTTTACGCGAGCCGTTCAACAAATTCTAATATGTTAACTACACAGTTACGTTTCTTCGTATGATTTTTTTTACTACATCCGCTATTGTACATTCAGTCTTTTGATCGCTGTTGAAGCTATGCGGAGGATTTCGACTAATTCGACCTCCCTTTTCGCTCGTGAAATCTATTTACTGACGCTAATTGCTTCGATTGTCTCGATACGTTCTCTCACCTTTGAGTCTCTAATAGCATTGACATCGAATTTACCGATAATCAAACAGTTTTCATCAAATCGTTGACTTTATCTCCATCATGACCCAGTACGATTGATTAAAATTGGACAGACGGAAATGTAAATTTAGGAAATAGCAAATATTCATTATCTAATCAAAATATATCTTAGCATCATATAATTTCAACTATCTGACATATCTTTAAGAAATCTTGAAAAATGTAATTTGATATGTTAAAAAACATATGTATTACTACATCAGCTCACGCAGAACTGTTTATCATTCCTCAGATGAAACTATATTTCTATCACATGTATAATTTAAACTGTAGATAAATATCAAAATACTCCTATTTTTATACATGTGTTTTATAATTTCCCGATTAATATAACAGAAGAGAGCAAATGGATTTATTTGTAAAAGGGCTGAGAAGTATTTTGAAATTTACCACGTCAAAAAAGACGCAGCTCTTCTGACTTATAGCGGAACTTTTTG
>VBVQ01000448.1:0-18261 GCA_011636635.1 Tetramorium simillimum | reverse complement strand
TTACTACATCAGCTCACGCAGAACTGTTTATCATTCCTCAGATGAAACTATATTTCTATCACATGTATAATTTAAACCATAGAGATATAAGAATAGAGTGCGCAAGCGAGCTGAAAAAGCGATAGAGGAATAGAAAAAGAACGCTGCATATGGGCCCCTTCTGTCCTTGTCCAATCATGTGATATAGAGAAGGATAAAAAGGGCCCATATGCAACATTGTCTCTTTTTATTCCTCTATCGCATCCACCTTCAGGCCAGCGTAGCACTCGTGTACTCTAGTCTTATATCTCTATGATTTAAACTGTAGATAAATATCAAAATACTCCTATTTTATACATGTGTTTTATAATTTCCCGATTAATATAACAGAAGAGAGCAAATGGATTTATTTATAAAAGGGCTGAGAAGTATTTTGAAATTTACCACGTCAAAAAAGACGCAGCTCTTCTGACTTATAGCGGAACTTTTTGTCAACAAACCTACAATCCATATGAGTGAACACGCGGGAGTTTCTAGTTTCTCATAGATATTTTCGAGCTACTTGACAAATGACCGGCGCCGGCACATCACACGATATATCATGGTCCGAATGACGTGATAAAGAATGAAGCGCGTGATAGAAACGAGAAGATAATTTAATTTTGGAACAGCGGCCCTCTTCCAATGGCCGACCTATTTTTCCCCGGCTCGAGGAGAAAATTCCGCGAAACAATCTGATGCCCATTAATTGATCGTCAAGGCAGCAATCCGGCGATTAAATCTCTCGACACGTTATTATCGCCGAGTCGATCGGATACCGCAGCTCTTAAACATCAGTTTCATAAACACTGATTGCCGTCTAAAAATACTCGTGTTTATTAGCGATAATTTTCTGTTAAGACCAAAATATCGATCTGTAGTCATCGTTGACCGCATAAGATATATTTACAATGCGTTAATCGTTTGTGAATGCAAGCCGGAGATTCCTGTATTATATTATCGTCAAATTTAAAACAATTTAATCTTGCAATCTCTTCTTAACTGATATTGCTCATCTTTGACAAAAATAGATTTCGCTAAAAGATATCCGAAAATAAATTTGTCATGGAATGGACAAGCCGCTTACGCGGAGTAATTCTCTTATTTCTATCGATACTAAAATTTGCAGCAATAAAGGAACGTGATGTGAAAACCAGTACTGCCCGCAGATCGTACATCAAGACGTGAATACGGACGTCTTGGGTGATTTCTTGGTATTCCTGAACCGACCCGGTCTACTGGGAATAATCCATATTTCATCAAACATATTGATAGGAAGCCGCTTGTACGTGTGTGTAGGTGGATGTAACTCTCATATCGTAACCCATATCGATATATACCAAAACCGAGAAAGAACGAGACACGTACAGCTAGGTTTTTGGATGTAGATGTAAGGGCGGAGCGAATCATTAATAAAAAAATCTTACGCATTATTCACTTGTCCGCCCAGCACAATTAGGAGGATAAAGAAGAGAGAGAGCAGGCTAAAGTACACGAGAGACATTCCGTTATCGCGTGCAAACATCCGTGGACAGGCCGGGCCGAATCGCCGGACGACGAGGAGGATTTCGCGACGGGCAGCGTCGGGATCATATAAATCATCGCGGCGGGATCCAAGCGTCCGTTTTATCATCGTATGGAAATCCAGTGAGTTATATCGAACCGCCGGTTTCTTATTTATGGACGGACTGAATCGTAATACCGGACGAAAACTTCTTCCCGGCCTTCTTCTGCGCATCTGTTTCGCGTATCCGTTTCTCGATTCCGAGTTCTCGAACGGCACCGCCGAACCGGGCGCACGCTGCGCTCCGCCCACGTTCTTATCATCTTATTCTCGACGGAAACTTCGAAAATCAACAGAGTCGCGCCGCGAGACTGTTGTGGGTCTGCATCGCGAGTTCGAGCTTGGAAACGACGCTAGATTTCGCAATATAGGCATAAACACACACACGCAGAGGACATCGCGGCATTCTTTCCGCCGACACGGACGGTACACTTTGAACGTCGGGATCATCGGGGAGCCATCGACGTCCACGAATTCTCGGAACTCCCTCGACGGGACGCCAGCTCGAGCGGGGACGAGTTAATAATACGTCCGGCGGACTGGATGTTCAGACATCGTTAATTAAAGTCGGAGGTGCGCGTTCGCAGGGTCGGCCGGTACCACAGCTCTTCGTGGCTACCACAGACTTTAACCCCTACCCGCCTAATTCGTACAACAATGTCTATTATTCAAGTTAGCCCGTGTACGTGGTATAGCCACCTAACACGGCTGCCGGTGCGCGCGGTGCGTGCTGGCTGGGTCGGTGAGCAAGTTTGCCGAAGAACGCATAACTCCCCGAGCTTACCAAGTTTGCCGCACCGAAAGTACTAGAAACCCGTAGAGCCAACTCATTGCCTGGTCCTATTGCTCCTTAACGCAATGGAGGATGCGCCGTGCGACACGTTAATTAATCCATCGGATTAACTATACGACCTATTACCCTCTTCGTCCCGTTGCACGCCATTAACCGCGATATATTGTGCTCTTTACCAGCTTGCGATATATATTTCATCGCTCGCTCGTTTATTTATCTAGAAAATGAAAATGTAATCATTCGCGCTACTGATGATAAAGCTGAAAGAGCTTGAGATCTAATCATTTATTTTATGAACGTTGATTTTCTCTCCATATCGACGTCGCAAAAATTATATTACGTTACATCTCACACAATTTCTGAGACATTTTATATGTATATTCAGGCATGATGTAATCATTCTGTGATCCTTTACGCATGAGTAAAGCGAGGTGAGAAATTTGCCAATGTTGATCTATCGAGTGCACGGTATATCTAGATACTCTTCTTGTTCCACCGTTCTTCACTTCACTTACTCCATTCGACTTGGCTCGATATCTCTCTCCCTCTTTCTTTCTTATCCTGTCAAGCGGCGAATAAGTTCCGCGGTTCGTAATCTACAAATATTATTCCAGCTCCATCCAGGAAAAAGATCTTTCTCTCCTGTTCCAGCAGGCAAAACTGCCTGGCGCTACCCTGAAAACTCGTCCAATCGCGGAGTTCCGAGCTGGCCGTGTAAACTTCCACCATCTCGACAATTCGTGTGAAAGGAGCACCGAGGAGGGAAAGAAAGAAGGACGGAAAAGATGCGTGACGGAGAAAGAGAGGATAAGAGAGAATTGCATCGTAGGGTCTCTCTAGAAGCGGGACAAGTGCGAGAAAGCCCGTGGAGAGGAAGTTTGCTCTGTAATTACCACGTACTGCACAATTAAAATCTTAATCTTCCCCGCGCAAAAATGGGACAAACTCTATAACGTCATCATACCGCGGAAAATTCCTCAACCGGTACGACCGAGTGTTTTCTCGAGACTTAGCATACACGGTTCGCTTCTTCTAGTGAGATTTCGTTGCTTGTGAAAGAATTTCACGAATGCAACAGCGTTATAAGTGTCTAATGAAATCTATTCGAGTTCTGCCGGTACATTATACAGTCTAATCATAGAATTTCACATAAAACTATATAATTAAAATACGTGTTATTAATAGCATACATCATGATTTATAAATCTATTTCAACAATAAATCGAACCTGTCGATTTAAAGAAGAGAAAGTCGGTTTTTCTTAATATACTGATTGATTTAATTATCGGGAGAAGTTACGATTTTTTTCATCCCATCAAACTTTCTCGATTCTCACACTACCGCGGATCTCAGATTTCAAAGTAAAGATATATATTTATGATCATTACGTAATGCTCCAACATCGTCGATTCGCCAGAATCGTAAAACTTAAGAGCGACGTTGAATTCACGAGGTTCCTGGGTTAATAACATAAAGCTGCCCTGTAATTAACACGAACGGAGAAAGTCGGAAAATAATATCTTGCCGAATTCCGAGGGGTCCGCTGGGATATCGTTTCACGGCCGAGCAGTGACCCGAGGCACTTTGGAGGCTGGTTATCGAGATCCGGGGAGTTTCTTAATCTGCTCGTAAGTCAGAAGGGTTCCGAGCCAACGAGCGAGGCGTTGCCCCAAGAGTGCGATTCAGCTTTTCAACTAAGCTCGTATTACGGCCCTGGCTTGCTCGAGCCCGGCGTCTTCGACGCTGACGATTTTTCACTACGTTTCTCGAGATAATTGGGAAGTCTTGTACATCGTTCCAACTATGCACGATTATTTCGGCCGGATCCCCGTTTTTAAAGCAGGTTTAAACTACACGGTGTATGTGATACTTGCATTCTTCAAATCTTCCTCGCGAATATAATACCGATGTGAACCTGGCGCCCGATTTTATAAAAAACAAAAATTGAAAATACCTACCATTCGTTTGTATTTCGTTTGTACCTCTTTTCATTTCGTTTGTATCTTAAACGGTACGAAAATAAAAAATAATTAAAACATGACTAGCGCCTAACTTTAAGATATTTTAATTTCATTATCCACGTCAATTAAAAAAGAACATTGATGAAATTTTTAAATTAATAGAAGACTTGAATTTTTTTGATGCTAAAGGTCAAATTCTCCGGTTATCTGATCCAATTTGGAAAACCCGCAGAAAATATGAAAAAAGAATTTAGTGCGAAAGATTTATATTTATTCTCATAAATTTTACGAGAATAAATTTGCAAGTAAAATCTTGCAAGATGCCACGTCAATCAAAAAAGAACGTTGATGAAATTTTTAAATTAATAGAAAACTTGAATCTTTTTGATGCTAAAGGTCAGATTCTCCGGTTATCTGATCCACTTTGGAAAACTGCAGAAAATATGAAAAAAGAATTTAGTGCGAAATATTTATATTTATTATATCGTTCTTCCGAACCCTTTGAGGTACAAACGAAATAAACGTGATACAAACGAGTACAAACGAGTACGAACGATTCTCTATCGAGTCTCGTTGACTGTTTTGCGATATTTTAAAAAATGGCGGTTTTATCGTTTTTAGTGTTAAGTTAAAAAATTAAAAAATGCTATACTTCCGAACCTTTTGAATACAAACGGGTACAAACTATTCTATATCGAATCCCGTTTGCGATATCTTAAAAAATAGCTGTTTTATTTTTAGCGTTAGCCTAATACTTTAAAAAAATCGTACTTCCGAACCCTTTCAGGTACAAACGAAATAAAAAATGATATAAACGGGTAGAAACGATTCTCTATCGAATGGCGTTAATGAAATTAAAATATCTCAAAGTTAGGCGCTGGCCATTTTTTTAATTATTTTTTATTTTCGCACCCTTTAAGGTACAAGCGGGTACAAACGAATGGTATTATCAATTTTTGTTTTTTATGAAATTGGGCGCCAGATTCACATCGGTGAATATGATAGATTACAGCGACCAAACATAAAGCGAGGGATCCCCTAATACAAATTGTCAAAATGCCAAATTGTCAAATTGGCGCCACGGGAAAAATCTATTTAGAAAATTGTTAAGTTACAGCCTATCCCGATTCAAACTGCACAGAGCATTTTGGGATTAGCAACGGTCGTATACTACGGAATAAACATTAAGAAATTAAAGTTTTTTTTATTTAGGTCGCTATTTATATTATGCATGCACCTGCGGCTCTCAAGAAATTGCAAAAAAAAAGAGGATGTCTACCATCTTCGTCGTGAATATAACTTCGTCGCTTGCCCCGTTCGCCGCCTCCATTGACCTCGCTTTTAATCTAGTGTTCGTGCCCAAGTGTTTCTTATTTATAACTTTCTTTCACGGCCCCTTCGTTAAAATGCAAATACGCGTCGGCATAGAAAATATCCGTGAGATTGAAAGAAAAAGAAAAAGTTCCCGCCGAGGCCGCGGCCGCACATATTCCGCGGAAGTGAGGAAGCGAAACGCTTCATTCGCGGAAACGTTGCCTTTTTGCGCGCCGCACTGCCTGGTCACCGCATGTGTAAAAATAGAAGCGAGCGGATCGGATCGAACGAAGTAAAATTCCCGCGGTCTGAAAACGGTGACGATGATTTACAAACGGTACGCGATGGTGAAACATAAGCTCTTTTCATCCTCTTGCAAGAGCGCTGCTTTTCATTGTACTCTATATTGAGCGCTTTATCGTTCCAATGTACGTGTTTCGAGCGCCAATATGAGAGAGAGAAAGAGAGAGAGAAAGAGAGTGCCGCATTTTGCTTTACTTATTCTCTAATCGTACAAACGGCGGTATTGATTGCAGTTCCTGGAGAAAGAGGTGATTAACCGGCCAACTGTAACGGGATGAATAAAAATAATGTTGTGAAATTTAAATTGCATCGCGTTTCTTTCTTCTTTTCATTATCGAGCCTTTTGTATTCCTTCTTCACAGAAAGCAATGACGAATACATTTACGTTATGATGCTTTGTAAATTTTTATAAAAGTTTAATATGTGTTATGAGATACCGCTATTTAGCTTGGATGCGAAATTATTCTGGCAAACTTTATATTCACGTTGAATATATTCATATTGCTCTTTACGATGGCAAATACAATAGAAGAATTTCAGTGCAGCGGTGATTTCACATGTTTCTGGGGTTTCGAGAGGGTTTTGACGTAAATTTAATTGTCACGATTGTAAGATTAATTTTCTCAAGTTTTGCAGAAAATGAAATAATGGCCACCGTTCAATTGTCGTGGCTCTCGTCTGTTCATAAAATTACCGCGCTTCTTTCTTTTTTTCCCCAGTTAAATTAATAACAGAAAAAAATAATTGCGATGCACATGGAGGAGCAGTATATTTATGCGGCTTCTTCTTCGTAAAGCCAACGTTCAGGTAACTGCACTACACTGGACGGACAAGTCTGTTGTTCTGGTGGCGGTTGTTGGCTCGCTAACTGCCCGGGTGACCGCCTCTCTCGCAAATTACCTCCAATTTACCACTAAAGTTACACTACAGCTCCACTGTCCTCCTTTCAAGGATTGGGTATCTACCCACCGTTGATGGTGTCGTATTTTGCAAACGATTTCTCGACTAATAGTTGAAGGGTGTAAATCCGTGCTCTAAAACCATCCTGTCGCTATCTCGAAGAAATATGTCTGTTTAAATTTATTTGACGCCGTGCGTGTCATCATAAAACAACATTTTTGTACGCTGTGGTTTTACAAACGAAACATGTTTGTGAAAAGACATATTCATGGAATTCATTTTAAAAAAAAATAGAAAAAGAAATTTATGAGAACGCATCACGCGTGAAAGATTAAAACTTGACTATTAAATTAATTATTTAGATCGTGTAATTTAATCGTTATATTCTTCATGTTTTTACTCTTTGTTGCATTGTCTTACACGTCGGTGAATATCGTCAGCTTATTATCAAAAAATTTTTGAAAGAAAGAAGATTCATTTAACAGAGCACTTCACTTACGAAAGTGTTACTACAACTACGTGCGGTGAAACGAAGGCGGGATTTTGTCAGTACGGCACAGAGGGTACGGTGCCAGTATGCAAATGTCCAGTCTTGGCAATCTGCTTAACTTCCCGTCTTGAAATTTTCCGACTTTCCCCTGGAGCTTATGTAAAGTCAGCCGTCTATTAATAATGTATTAAGTAATTACGAGAACAGAAAAGAGACGGCTCCGCGATGGGGTACACGTACCGCCGTTGACTTTCGTGCTTGCGCACACACAATCATCCACGGATAGAGAAACGCAGGAGATAAGCTAACATTAAGCGCGTTAACATTCGACATTCGTATTCGTGGGCGAAAAGATCGGAGAAGATTTTAGCGAACGAGTTTTTCAGAATCGTTGCTCGCCGGTAAAATATAAAATCTAAAAATTCTGCGAGAGAAAGAGAGATAAAGATACGCCATTTTTTTTTTAGCCTTTCTTTTGACAGTGTCATTCATTTTCATCGCGTTTCCGCTCGCATATCTCCCGAAAATTTTTAGCTCGTAAAATTCTTTAATTTTATCCATTTTTATTATATTCTTAGACCTCGAGTCACAAAGTTAAAGTCCTCTCTTACACTAAAAGTTGGTCTGCTCGATTTATTAAGAATTGGGTTACATGATTTATTTTTAACCATAGTATAAATTTGACGTGGCCATTACCTACAGTTATCACAAATATATAAATAACATGTATAATCGAATAACAGCAGTTTGTAATATAACCGAATAAAGTAATTTGAGAGATTCGTTCTTATATATTTCAGCAGTATGCTGCGTGAGTATAAAGAAAGTTTCTGTATTAATATTAAATAGAATTATAGTTATTATGTCATTATTGCCGGTGAAACGGCGCATTGGAGAAAGGTGAAGAATCTTCGAAACAAATCCCCGATTAAGCACAAAACTCCTTCCGGAATTACTGGTTCGGATTTACTCCATGGAGCTTTTAGTTGAACCGAGCTTTCCGTTCTTCCGCGTGGGAGGTGCTCGGTGCAATTCAGCTAACTTGAACGCGAACGAGTGATTCGATATTAATGCCGTTACGAGTTCGCGCCCTACTTATTTCCGCGCCTGCGAGACGACCGCCGCTTGCGGATCTACCGGGGAACGGAAAGTTCGCATTTCGCGCGTCGAACTCTAATGCTCTTTTCGTAATTAATGGCTCTCTATCTCGTATCGCTGTCTGGAAATCGTGTGATTCGTGCGAGATCGGACCTGTTTCGCGCGCGTAACGGCGTATTTCCGCGAAACGTTGCGCGAAAACAGCGGGAATGCGATATTGCGATGTTGCGCGTTACACGCCCGTTGTTCTCATTAATAATACAAATAGGATGCGTATCCCGTGTTTAGAATAATGCGCGCTATCGCGCCGGTATGGTTCGCGTTTGATTCGCGTATGGGACAGACGGGATTTCGTGCTGAAGCCGCAACAGTTCTAGAATTGCGAATTGTAATTTGCAAGTGAAAGCGAAAAGATAGCGCAACATAGATTGCTCTGTACGACGATAGCTTACTAAATGGTTAATTATAAGCCTTCCTCTCTTTCATAATTGAAATGCAGATTGCAATATTAAATGCTGTCGGTCCCGGAATCTGGATAAGCCAGATATGAGAAGAAATTGAGAACAAACAAAAAGAAAAAAAAATATATATATAGCAATATATTAGCTACATTTCGTTTTGGTTGGAAAAATAAAAAGATAAAATCCTCTCCTAGACAATCATATTTTTTGTACAATAATTCTACTTTTCCCGGAAGCTTACAGAGAAAATCATTTTATCCGCTTACAGTAAAATATCAATTATACGTTTTCTAGAATTTCGTAGATGAAACGCGAGCAGCAAACGAAATGAAAATCCGCGCACTATCCGTCACAGCCTATCATATTCGACGATACGTACGTACCTAACTCGTCTATCCTCGTGTCTGCGGGTAGCAGTAATATCCAATATCCGGAAACAGTTAGGAGTCCTGGAAATACGGGTGGTCACCGTGTGCCTCGCCCACCCCTTTCAGGCCACCCCGGGGATAGTAATAGTGTGGACGTTAACTTTTTTTCCCGCGATATCCTCGGCCCGCGGTTGAGATTCAATTTGCAAAGGCTATTCCAGTAATTGCATAAGTACCGAACCGCAGTCGCACGTGGTTCAGGCTCGGTCGTATCTTCGCAATATCTGTATTTCCACACGCACACACCGAAACCTGCTAGCGACCTGTTTCGCGGGCATCGTCGACAGAAGTTCTTTTGTCGGGTCGCAGCGGAAATACTTTGGTAATAGGAACAAAATTAACACAATTAATCGTCCTAATTACGATTTTGATTGCATTAGTTTGGGATCTCGCTCATTGGTTTCCAATTAACCTTCCTTATGCAGAAATTCGTGCAATCACGCTGACTTAAATCGATTATATCGATTATATCGTTTCTTTATGACGTCGTTTTAAATCTTATCTCGGATATTTTCAACGAAGGTATAAATTTTAACATATCGCAACACTGTTACACTACATTTAATGGTGGAACACTTTGTTTTGTGAAACATAATATTTGTTCTTTTGTTATACTTTCCATCAACTCATGGTAAAATTAAATTTTGAAATATTCAAGTTACTTCCTCGTCCCACTCCTTTTTTCTTTCACTCTTTTTATTATTTCAATTTTAATGCACGTGAGCGACAGATAATGAGCAAGAACGATGCGTCGCATATAAGTACGAATAATTAATTTTGCGAGCGGATAAAATTGATCCATGTTATGCCGCCGTATACGCGGTACAAGTCATATATCCCAGGGTTAAAATAACTTTTTGTCGAGTATTAAGCACACAAGCCGTTGATCAAATCAAATAGATTACTATGTACATTCCCCTTGTACAAGCACTCGTGTAACTGGTCGCCGTACTCCGCACACGATTCGAAAATGTCATCGTTAACTATTGTTCGCCGAACATTCACACGTAGTCGAGAGGGGGATGCGCGAACATGATATATTCGGCTCCCTCATGAATACGTTCGCCGTACGCTTCGGGCTAGATTGCTCTAGTTAACGACAGGTATTTGAGCGCTAACTATCCGACTGACTCGGTGCCATTAGAAATGTTTCAAGAGAAATTGCCCGTACTGCGTTGTATTAGCGCGCCGTCGAATTCCCTACTCGCGTGTTATGTACGATGCGCTGCGGCGATAAGCATTGGAAATTGCATTTTGCGTTTCATCATTTCTTCTAAGTACATTTTCCCATGATTAAGTACAATTATCCCTTAAACAAATTTCAAGTAATTTCACAGCTGGTTCTTCTTTCTAGAATTCCGCTTTTTCTTTATGTACCTCTATAGTAACATTAGACGTTGTGAACATTGTTAAATTTAGAGAATTGTTGTATTTTATGAACGGTAGGCTGAAATAATTGAAACATGATGGAAAAAGAAAAATAAAAGTCACTGCAATATTTTAAAAGAAATCTTAAGAAATCTTTTTTTTTTTGTATTATGACATCGCGAATTGTGCGTGACATCAATTTTATTCGCGAATAACTGCTTTAATGAATGATAAAGCGTACGAAAATAACCTGTAAAATCACGGGACGGATACAGCGACGCGAGAAAGATGGGATGAAAGGAGAAAACCCGTCGAATCACGGCGCTCGGGCGCGTGTTAAGAAGGAAGCCCCGTCGCTGCGATGAGAATTTATGGGCTGTTCTCGAATCGCGAATACAATTTAAGCGCTGTTGATCCCGCTGTGACAAAGTGGCTCGCATGATGGATGCGGCCGCGCGCTTGCGTTTGTTACACCATCGGCCGGAGCGAGAGGGCCGATATGAGCGAGCGACTGAGAGGGAACGAGAGTTGTACGGGCGGCGACCGTAAAGGGTGGTGAAGAGAGCGAGGGTACGCGAGATACAAACGGAGGGGGCGGAAGGGGGAGGGGATGAGAGGAGCGAGGGAAAGAGAGAGAGAAGAATCGCGGGAGAGAAAGATAGATTTGCAGTGTAGTGTGCAGAGAGCCAGGCGGGAGTGGAAAATGGCAGGAGGGCTGCCGCGTGACATCCTACTTAGTCCGCAATTCGCGGCCCATTCATCTTCATGCGCGGAGTTCGATCGGATGTCTAAAGTTTTCAGCTCGATCTGAAAGCTTTAGTTAGCGTCCTGCGACCGGGGAGAGAGAGAGAGAGAGAGAGAGAGAAAAAAAAGAAGAGCCGAGTACGAAACGATGTCGTGCGCAGGCAGCCTTTCATTAATATCGCTTTTCGACGATATTAACGGTTTTTCCTCGACGTTCGAAACATACGAGCGACGTGAACGTTCAATACCTACACTTATATGAGGGGTACAAAAGTTTTGCGATATTAAATTCCGAAAATATTCCGCGTAACGTTGCGCGGTGCGCGCGACGTATCTCACTTGACGTTACGCAAATGGCGTGTCGGGACGGAGAGGGCTTCGTGGCGGCGTGCTGGGATACTCGAAGAAATTTTAAGAGATCATCACACCTGCCTTACACATCGGCCCGGTTAATTGTATCACGGCAAACGCGGCGGGCGTATGCTAATTCGAAAGCACGTATAATATACTCCCGTAGTGTGCAGTAGTGTTACCCCGCCGTCTCCTAGCCGGTATGTAAATGAAAATCCAAGTTTCCTACACTGCGGTGTTTGTATTCCCTCCCAATGGACTGGATGGTAGAATTTCGCTCTGTTGATATAACCGAGAATGACGATACGCTTCGCCATTTCCGCATTGATGATGGCGCAACTGTGATTCGTTACGCGGTATGACGATTAAATCACCGGCCGCAAGCTCGTCGCAGCTTTTTGCAGCATCCCCGCGCGCAGATCGAATCGGTCTGGTTATCTTCGCCCGCGCCATTATAAGGGAATTGAACGGCGTTTGTAAATTTCGCTCCACGATCGATACGCTCTCGTGGTCGTACAGGCCGGGGCGGCTTTACCATGGTAGTTTACGTCGCTCCGCGTACTGGACATGTTATACAAGGTTCAGGATGATGTCGCGCTAATGCACCAGCTTTGTTGTGATTTGTGTACAGTATCTCCTCGGTGTACGCGCGCAGCCCGGATACTTCGACAATGCTTTAGGCTCAGTATAGTCGAAGGCAGAAGTTACGAGCGTGATGGGAGTGCAGTTAATAAATGGGAACCGATTACCGCGCATTACGTGCGTCGCGCCGTTGCGAGCGGCAAGTTTGTTCGCCGGTAAAATGATAGAGGAGGGTGCAAAGAGCATGTTACATTTTACTAAAGAATATTGACACATCGAAAGACACGTATTGTACATTGCATTTCAGGATAATGCAAAGAGCCATTGTGTCGCGTATGAACGTGATCTACGTTTAAGTCTCTGTATCACTCTCGACGTAATTACGTGACTCTTTCTCTTTTTTTATTATTTTAATATTAAATAATACTTTTGCGTTTTCGGCTATTTTCATTTTGCGTGCACATTTAGTAGGTCGCAAGCGTATCCCCGCAAAACTCTCATGTCGCATTCGTCAATACGCTGAATAACGTTGTCAAAGATACAACGATTGTTAACGCTGCGCGAGCGGATTAGCGGCAGCTTCGAAACAGCAGAAGACGAAATGGAAGACACGGAAACGGTGACTGCAGTACATGAATATTCCATACGTGAACGCTTGCGCAATGCGGTTCGCTACTATTCACTCCGAATGATACACCATTCCGTACGTCACTGTCCCGCTTCGGCCGGGTCAGCCCTTTTCCGAAGGGTTGGCTTCCGCGGAGGCGACACGGTCCGCGTCGCGCGTCGTGTCCAGGAACGCGGGGAAGAAGAGTGAATCGCCGCCGCGACGTTTCCTATTTACGGCACTTCCTAGCGAGCTAAATTAACCGGGAATGCCAGCGATCCTTATCCCCCGCCCGACGTCCTCGCATTTTGCGTCGTCCTAGAGTGCCCGCCCGCGACGTCGGACGCCGGTTAAGCGAGCGAAGGAGAAGCGCGCTTCTTCTCCGCCTCTACGTGACCGAGCAGATAAGAAGGCGAGAACGTCGTTAGTCTCTCGCCGAGAGACGGAAGAACGTCCTCGTGCACGCGAAAACCGTCGCCGCCGCCGCCGCCACCGCCGTCGAGAGATTATCGGGCGCTACTTCGTTTACAAATTTTCCAGGACTCCTCACACAACGATGCTTCTTTATCGCATTATTTAGCATTCCTCGACGATTACGGATGTGCCTCGACGATTACGGTGCTCAGAGATTTGCACGTTTTACGACTCGAAACAGACAATGAATTTAAAATAATTTTTCATGAAATTTGACTTCAATTTTTCTATTTTATTACATAAATCTTGTCCGTTAAATACACACTGTACATCCTATGTATGTGAATGTCAAAGAGAGAACAGATTTTCTATAACAAATATGAAGGAATCAATTATGCACCAACAAAAATTCTAGTAGCCGCTGGTTTCTCTTGATTTAGGTCTTCCTGATGCTCCGTAAATTCCTCTAATGTAATTTATCGCGACGTTGCATGGCCAGATGTAGAAACTTCCGCAATGCATTTACTCTTTTATTGCGAATCGAACTTGATCTTGCAAGTGAGAATTATTTGAGCGGAATATCTCCTGTTTGTCTATTTCCAAGTATATTTGCCCATTTAAAACTATATTTTATCTTTACTACATATTTTGCTAAATTACTACATTTCTTATCTTTCTGTACTCATAAAAATTTGAAGCGTAACTTACGTAACGACTAAAAGCAAAATTCAATTTATCTAACTTGAATTAATATTAGTTTTTCAAATTGTACTGAAAAATTCGTAAAGAATTTTTGGTTCTACTTAAATAATTTTCATTTAGTTTTACTTTCCCATCGTTGCGGGTAACTTATTATTGTGTACAGGTACTCACTTGCAACAGAAAAACTTGTTTCTAAATATAGCACGACATGGGATAATCACGTCAATGATATTAATGACGCGCGTTGTACATGACATATTACCAATGAGACTGTCACTTCCCTTCCTGCAAGCATTATTAACTTGTTGGGCGTTTATATTAGCGGTATAATTAAACATTCGAGCCGAGTTATTGCGATCTGTCAGATAATTCACAGCGGGTAAGTGCGAACGGAGAAAATACATATAACAATGTGCAGCACAGTTTCTCAACAAACTTTCTTTTAGAGTTTCGTAAACGTGCATTGACAGACAGACTAAATCTCTTCATACAGTTATCGCGAATATAACTTGCGCTACTTTGATTATTACTGATTAGCCAAAATTTTAAAAAGCCATATTTGCGATTTAATTTCGGGAAGTTATTTCAGCTTAACAGAAAAGTTTTCCAACCTTTATCCTTCTTTTTTTTTAAATTCTCTCTCTCTCTCTCTCTCTCTCTCTCCACATACCATTTCCTTCGCAGACGCTAATAAAACGGCCGTGTATGATACGGCTGGTTATGAGAAAAATTGGCGGATGGTTACGTCCGGCGATATATACGTATGTCTGCGCCTGGACAATGGTCGACCACACGGTCAACTCGGGAAGAAAGGAAGATACGTAAATAAATAATGCGGAGGGGTTATTTCGTGGCGATATACAACGCGCGCTGCTTATAGACTGCTTTCTAACTGCCGTGAAACTGCACAAGACGTTTCTATATATATATAGTGCTTTACCGATGCTTCGTATATCCGTGTTTAGCCGTACGGATCCGCAGTTCTTTTATTCTCCCGACAGTTAAGCGCAATAACTCCTGGTTACAAATAGATCGTTGCGCGCGTATTAAAAATCCCACTGTCGCTCAACAAATATGAGACATCTTTAATGTAAAATAATACGTCTCGTACTATGATCGATACGTAATCTGGAAAAAACCGATCGTTATTCCTACCTGAGTTTTGACTCGGCCATTGGCGGACGAAATTCTTGAAAGTATTACACACGCAATGCATCCTCATAGAGAGTGATCGCGGCGCCAAAGCGGTTTATAATGTTTATCTCATAATACGTCGTCCTTCATCGTATTTCTTCGTGTAAAATGGCGCGGCTGTTAGTCTTTCACGCGAGCACATTAGCACCCTCCGTGCCGCGCTCCTATAACCGATGAACAGCCGCGCCGTCCTGAAGAAACGCCAGACGATGATGCTCAACCCCTGCTATTAACTTTTGGCTTTATACCCCGTTCCACGTCGTGCTCGTACTTTACGTTTACAACGTAACTACGTATAGAGTGCCGTCTATAATCTCCCCAGAAGTGGGGTATCAATTCCAATAGATTTAAATCTTTGGCCATCCCCCAGTTTTCTCTACCTTCCAGCGTCGTTCCGCCGATCTTACGCCTCTCGTAGATAATGTCATTTCTCCTCGTCCTGATGATCTACGCGAAATAAGTTTGCTGCAGGAGAACTCGTTCGTGGGAAGTGGGAGTAAGCAAGACGTACGAGCTGCCGCTTCGAAGCGGTAGAACTAAAAGGGCGACTTTTAAAATACTCGGTTAGAAAGTTCGTCAGTTAAGGATTTGCTGCGCGCGGCTTGGTACGTTCGACGGAAGAACTATCCGCCATTTGATTCTATTTCCTTAGATCCACGTTTAGCGGGATAAATCGCGAGTTAGGAACCATTTAAAGAAGAAAAAGATGGAAAAGTTTCGCCTAAAAATGTACGGGAGAGAACAGAAAAGTCTGCCGTCAACTTTGACATAATTTTTCACCGGCCAAACGTATCGGCCGCCCTTTGCCGTGCCAAAGTACAGCACAACCCTCTGTGACGTGGACTGTTGGTTCGCAATGGCGATCAGTGACCTTTCCGAAGCAGGGCGGGTCGGAGATCGTTTCGGAAGGGATCTACAGAGGGACTGGTTAAACGGCATAACGTGCCGCCCTTTAAGGGCGCTTCCACAGGAATGCGACGCCGGGCTGACGACGTGACACGCATCGACGAAGTGCGATGCGCGGTGCATGCTAATGCTGGAAATCTGAAACGTCAACTAGAGCAACGCTGCTGCAACGACGACGCGGAACGCCTACCGGGATTTCGTGGAGATTCAATTCGGTTCCTGTGCACCAGCGCGGTCCGCGTTCGTGACGATTTGCGCCGGACGAAAGCACTATCTGGCAGAACAAGGAACGTTCATACTACGTCCCGCTGCTATTTACTAGACATGATTAGAATTACATAACGAAGACGCAAAATTCCTTTTTCATAATATTATATCTTTAATGAATTATAATAATTATAATATCATTATCAGTCATTTAAATCTCAAATTGTTTGATCCTTTTACGCCCCCAATAAATAAACATCTTGTTTAATCAATTTTAGCCTTATTTACATATTACATTAAAAATTATAATTACGCTCTTTCGCGCTTAATGTTTTATTAATCATTTAGCTGCAGAAGAGGCTATGTTTATATTAAATATGAAAAGATGTTTCGTCTCTTTTTAAAAACTAATAGCAATTTTCCACTGTCACATAACATCGAAGATGTCATTAGGGTGGTTGTTGCAAAAAATATACGGAACAATAAATAGCGAAATCGAAGAGGGTGGACATTGAGTAATCTTCGGAGCAACATATTGGCAGTTGTCCCGCGTCGCTTATAACATACTAATCGTTGAAATACGCGCAAATATTTATTTTTCAGCTGTCAGGAGCATGCCACTTCGCCTGGTTTCCTCCGCGACTGCGAAGGCAAGGCGGGACAGCCTACCTACCTATAAGGGCTTCCGAGAAATACGACTCTTGGATGCATTCGAGTCGATGTGTGCACACCGTGCACTCTCGTGCTGTTACCGCACAGCCTTTATTTATGTTTCTCTCTGCACAGTTGCGCACGCGTTCAGCAAAGCAAATCAAAATGTTTTCTCGAGTCTTGGACTCCTTCTCCGCTTGCTCCCGCAGTTAGAACCGCGGTACAATGCTGCAGTCCGTTATTAATCGAGAGATTGACTGTTCATTCTGTTTGTTTCAATCTATTCGCATTCGTGTGTGTTTATGTGCACATGCGGAAAGAATCTTGATGGAAGCTACTCGATTATGTATGTATAAATGAGAATTGCACGTATCAGAAATACGTGCAACAGGATATTAACTTCAAGATTTGACACGTTTACCACTTTATTAGTAAAATGTTATATTTGCGTGATAAGCTGAAAAAATGAGATAAATTTAAGATACATTTTGCGATTTATTAATACACATAAATGAGTGAATTTAAAAATATATACGATTTATTAAATTGAAAGTCATCGATATTTTTATGACAATCATTCTTGCTGTTATAGGTGTATACAGAAACTCACATTCTTTCATTTATTTTTTATTATATATATATATATATATATAGTCACATT
This sequence comes from Tetramorium simillimum, assembly GCA_011636635.1. Classification (NCBI taxonomy): domain Eukaryota; kingdom Metazoa; phylum Arthropoda; class Insecta; order Hymenoptera; family Formicidae; genus Tetramorium; species Tetramorium simillimum. The sequence continues at coordinate 544 of VBVQ01000448.1, read as the reverse complement.
GCTTTTTGTGCGCTGTTAAATATCGTTGTTTCGTATCCGTCGTAATGCGCGAGTCGTTTAACTAAATTTCGAACGCGAAATCGCGAAAATTCGCGTTCACCGGCGACTGGTGCCTAACGGAATCGAATTATGAGGGACTGCGGCAGTCGGCGCTTTCCCTGGATGCGAATTTCACTTCCGGGCGCGCGGAGAGGTACAATAAAACAAAGATATTTGACGGACCAGAGTGAAAGATAGGGGCGAAGAGCACGGTAGGATCGCAGTCTCCTCGTCGGTACCACACGGGCGACGCGTTTTGGCGTGCAAGGGCAACGAGGGTAGTAGAATAGAACGGGTGGAGACAGGAGGTTGGAAAGGCTATGAAATTACGGGTAGGTAAATGAAACTATTCCAGAGTCCCGTGCATGCAGCTGCCGCTGTGCCGCTACGTCGGTACCAGTCCAACCTGACCCAACAGCGCGGAAAGGACTTTTGTTTTTATTTGCCTTCCGCTTTATTTTCGCTTTAATTTCTCCCTTTTCGTCGCGGCGCTTGCTAATGGGAG
>VBVQ01000447.1:0-58888 GCA_011636635.1 Tetramorium simillimum | reverse complement strand
AGAGACAGCGATATAAATATAAAACTCGACTATTCTGTTTATAAATGTATAAGAATTAACAATAAAAAATTAGTTTTAAAAATTTTCATCTTTTTATAATTTTTTATAAATAATTAACATGGGAAGTTTCTTATACTCCATTTAATTACTTATGTTTTAAATTTTGACGCGCGTAACGAAGGATTAATTATTACAGAAATGAAAGAAATCTGTAGAAAAGATTTAAACCTTTCCACTTGATATTGTTATTGCCATTATTTATTATTCTATTTAGAAATCGCAAATGACACTGAATCATAAAGAGAATTAAATCTATTCTCGACAGGCACATTTTGATGAGCAGCGGACCACTTCTCACCCCGGAACAATGGGAGGTCTGCGGTGTCGCGTGCTACCGCGCCTGTTCGAATTCGTTGCAGGAGTTGCACCAGCTGACCATGGCTTTCTCGCCCAGGTCGGAATCCTTTTACGGGGACGTCGCCCAAGTGAAGGTCGCGGCGCGCCGAGACGCGACACCGGAAGAAACGGAACGGCTGCGACAACTCGCCGCTCAGGTAAGTAATCCGAGATTTATGTATCTTCGAGAGGTGACATACGCGGGGGAGAGATATACCGATATCCTCCTCCGTTGTCTCTAATTGTCGTACGTTCAATGTGCTTTGTCGATGTGCTCCTCATAGCCACTGATACGGAACATTCGGAATATATAGGCTCTGCCCTAACTCGAGAGAAAGTCCATTTCTACATTTATCATTCACGTATCAAAATTGTTCTTGGCTTATATCTCGTGCTAAATACAATTCTCAAAGTAACGTTACATGAAACGGATAAAATCCAAATTAATTATGACAATTAGTAAGTACGAAAATATCACTTTCAAAATTTATAGTTATCACGAAAGCTTTTATTATCACCATCTATTTTGATAATAGATGAATTTTCTTCTGTATATACATCTCTTGTCACTTAACTTGTCAATAGACTTCTAGTAGCGTATTGTGTTGCGACAAAGTGACGTATGCGAGAGTGACCGATGTGTGAGAAAAGATGAGAGAGAGAGAGGGAGAGAAAGGGTAGAGAAAGAAAGATAAAGATACAGGGCCACAGGTGGTTTCCCTCCTGACCTGACTTGCTCCCAGGTGAGCCAGCTGCGTGAGGTATTGACTGCCATCAAGAGGCAGAACGCGGCGTCACTGCCGATGACGCCTTTCCAGGATTTGACGACCATTGAGACGACACTGATCGACCAGCACACTACTTCCTACCCCGTCGGTTGTAGGCAGCACACGACACCCCCCGATTACACTAACACTACGACGAACACAGGCCCCCAATGGCTCTAGCCGACCACGGTAACTCACGTCATGGATTTTAAGAACGATCAAACCGAGAGAAAAAAAAAATAAGAGACATAATGTTATTGTATCGTATCGAGATTCACCATTCTACCGACCCCGGCAGAATAATATACGTGGATAGATGTTTGACATCCACGCCGAGTGATTCACAGAGTCGTGGAGGCGTGCCATCACGTCGTCGTCGACAGGCCGACTATTTAGCACGTCTTATTCGGATTAAGAGCAATCGCTGAAGCCGCTTTCAGCCTAACGATTATATATTTTCGTATGCCGTAACAATATACTTCACCTATGTATACCATTGAACACGAGTACTTTATATGTACGCTGAGCGATATGGCGTAAACGTAATCGACTGATCGCTTTCGATGTGTTTCCAAGCTTGTTCGATGTGGCTGATATTGGCGACGCGTGACAGAGTCAAAAATGTTTCCTATGTATTTTTGTACCGCTGAATGACTGTGTTCAACAAATATAAAGCTTCTATTATAAGCTGATTGACTGTTCACTCACCCTTTACCTTGAACGAAAGGTCATTCATTCGAAATACGCCTGTCGACGAGGAAACGCCATTCGATCCGGATCACCATGTTTTTTTTTTAACATTTGCACATGCTGGTAGAAGGCACGGGTTAGGCTGCAGAGGCGCTGTAACGAGATCCTTTTTAAGAAATGAAGAGATTGTCATATTAATTGCATATAAATCCTTGATAGAAAAGAGGAAGAATTTGATTGTGATTCTTTTCTTTAAATCAAATCTTTACTTGAACAAAATTTTTTTGTTTCGTCAACATTTATTAACTTTGAGAATAATTGTCAATTTTTTTCTGTTTTTAACAAATTGCTGAGAAATATTTGAAATATTTTTATTATAAGACAATCAATATTTTTTTTATTTTGTGAAATTGAAAAAGGATCTCGTCGTTGATTGAAACATCATTGCAACTTTATTTGGCACGATCTTGCGAATCACTATTAAAATCCATGGCTTGGGTCCATGGCTAGAATTTCACTGTCACAGCAACATGTAGGTAACGGAACACGACACCGTATTATAGAAACTGCAGCTTTCGTAGTTTGCACACATTAACTTGATTGGAAAAAATTGCGGAGTCGTGTTGGGCTGTGCATACCGTTACTGTAATTAAGATTATTTTTACGATCAATTAAGAATTATTGAAAACGATTTATCGTAGAAATTCATATTGTATGATAATGTACTCTTAACTGAAAAACTTTCTTGCATAAAATTTTTCACTGCATTATTACGAGAAATGATAAGGATAAACATAATCTTACTTGCAATCAAAAAAATTACAGAGACTTAACGATTGCTTTATTGTAGTAAAATATAGCAAATTTTCATAAAATTTCACCAAATCTTTGAAGAACTACGTCATACCATACATTCAGAATTCTGTTCGAAACCAGTTTAGATTTTATAAATCGCATACTTGTGTCTTCAGGTGTTCCTCCTGGAGGAACAGACACGGGTCGAAGATGCTTCGCGATCATCCGATGAAAGGTCGTACGTGTTCCTTTTGTATCCTCCTGCCGTAGGCGCTACTCTCAATCCTGATCTTTACATCGTTAGAGTCCAGTTGCGTGCGTTGGTAGTCGGACTTTTGGTACATCAGATGCTGCTTCATTGCATCGCGAGTGTTCTGCTTCAGGGTGCCGGCCCATCAATTTCAAGGTCCGTATATGATTATTTCTTACATTCTTTAATACTTTTGACATAATAATGTAGTAAATATTACTAATATATATCATCACACAATATCGATTACTTATTACGTGGAATTAATTAATTATCGACAATTTAATTTACGTTAATAGCTTTGATTGAAACTTGATTTAATGTAGAATTAATGTAGAATTGTGTTTACGTAATGGTCGGCGCTCGAAAGAATACTTTTCCATAGTTTGTCTCACGTCATCCCGCACTCGACGCCCTGCAGTTCGCCCAATCCAAACGTCAAACGGGGTTACTTGTCTCATCTGAGTCCGCATCACGTGGAGATCTTTCTCTCCGCTCTGGACTTCTCGTACGTCGCCGCGCTGAAGTTCGATTGCCGGCCTGGCCTGAAGTTCCTGGTGCAAAAGGTGGCGAATCTCGAGCAACCGGCTAATCTGTATCGACAGGCGGCCGCTGCTTGGACCATCAAAATCATCACGTTGTTCGAGCTGTGTTTACGCGAGATAGAGGAGCTTCACGCGACTCTCGACCTTGTAAAGACCATTCTGGGCACAGGGCTGGGCGACCGAGAGTGCGTTTACGACATCAAGCACCGGAAACTCAACAAGTATTTGCGGCAGCTCCGTACGATTTTCGACGAGCTCTGCGAGACTTACGTCGAGATAGTTCTCGACGAGGGCGGCAGGTATACCAAGGTCGACAGTTTCGCAGAGAGGAAGATATTCTTGCTGGTGGCGCAACCGGATGATTATCCCGAGATCACTAGGAAGGAGCCTATCGACGACCGGCTCGTCACAAGTACTCCAGCCTTCGTCGAGTCGTCGGACAAGGAGGATCCTGGCGTCCGTCAGGACCAGCCGGATGGTGACGACGAGGACGATCCGGACGATCCAGACGACATATACAATCCAAACTTGGACGACGAGAGCGGCTTGGAGGAGCTTGGAGCTGAGAGCGAAAACGATCCGAGACCCTTCAGACTGTCGGATCTGGCTGCCGAATATTCAACTGATTCCGGCCCGCAGTCCGAGCCGGAAACGGACGACTCTAGACCGATGTCCAGACTGGGATCGGTCACAGAGAAAATTGTTTACCTCGACCGCTCCGGTGGGACTTCCAGTGAAGGTTACATCGACGCCAAGTATGCCCCGGTGACCCCGGCGCCTCCCAAGATGATGTACAGTCGTGACGATTTCTCTTATAATTTAGATTCACATTGGAAAAGGGAGTCACTGTCTATGAGAGCTTCCATGGCTGATATGAAAACGCTTAATCGAAATTCGTTCTCCGACGAAGGCTTTTTATACAAAAATTCATATTTGGAAAGACACGGTAGCGACGTGGGTCCATTATCCAGGCGGAAATCTTTGACGTTCGTCATGGCGGCAGAACTTGAAGACGAAGACAAATCTTTGCCGACTGATTCCGCGGATCCCCGACCAAAATCGGTGATGGAGCTTCGCAGATCACCTGCTTGGACGATGTCCAATGATCCTTCCAGGGAGTCTCGCGAGCCAGAAGAAAGTATCAAAGAAGAGGACAAAAAGAATTCTAAATCTTCACAGATCCTTGACAATATAGACGAATTATTGCGTGATTATGAACGCAGCAAGCGTGGCTTTAGGACAAATCCCTTTTTACGGGACGAAGAAGAGACAACTGTAGTTGAGAGCCAGCCGATCGTTAATCAGGAGGTGCAAATTCAGAGGCGAAACGTCAGTAAAGATAGCGAGGCTCATAGGAAAGCTTGGGCAGATACTTTGAGCATTGCGTTGGAATGGGCTTTAGCTTTACCAGTAAGTTTCTCCATCTTTCTCTTTATGCACATATACATATTATGTAATTTTAATGTACATAATATGTCCTAAAATAAGTTCTAGAAATAATTTGATTTTCCCAATAAGAATCATTTTTTGAATTTCTGAACAATTGTCGCAAGTCTGAATTATTTTCATATAAATTTTGCGGATTTTTTTTTGCAGGATGAACGATTGGCACCGTTGCTTCCAGTTTTTGTACGTGGCGTGCGAATATTGACCAGGCATGCCGTAGATCAGAGTCTGAAGCAGCGTCTTTCAGCTCTCTTTCACCGTATCGCTGTGCTTTATGGATTGACAAATAATTAACAGAGCGATCGAGTTTAGATATGTGCGCGATCGCGGCCTTAGTTGTAAGACTTTTCGAGAAACGAAGGAAGAGTTATTTAACAAGCTATACTTGGCTTATTTTTCAAATTCTTTATTATTACTGTGATAGAAGTGCAAAATTGAAAGGAGAAATGGAAAGAAGATGTAGGTCGACATATTTTATTCGTAATTTTTAATCAAATTAAGATATATTAATCGATACAAGTAAATTGAATTTTAAAAAGAGTACGATCTTTCCGTTATCACGCGGGTCTATTTTTTTCCGTACATGCCGACGTGTCGACACGTCGGAGACAAGGATTTTATTTACGATCCATTCCGCATGCACATCTCTCGATTCTCATTTTATGCTCTTTGCGCTTAACTGTAGTTTGCGGTCCGGTCATAGTGCCGGGTGTATCGGATTTTTGCTTCCAACGTAAAGCTTGAAAACACGAGCGACGAATGAAAGGTGTCTCGTGGCGAATGCGACAGAGAAGTGAAGTTGGCGCTCTTCTGTTCTCTTATCAAGATGATCTCTAGAAACGGAATATATTACCATTTTTTCGCGCAGATTTTTTTGCTAGCATAGATAACGACTGTCTTTTTCTGCGAAAGAGAAGAGCAAAGGATTTTGACGTTTAAAAAGGTTTATATTCCTTGCAATGAATATCCTATTTTATTGTAAATATAACATAACATTGTTGGCGTGAATTTAATTAAGATAAATAGTAGTGTAATAATATTTTATATTACACATTCCGTAAGCGTAGTTGATGTTACTTGATGATCTAATTTATTTTCCTCGTTTTGCAACTGACGTAGAGATTATAATTGGACGTTGATGTATATACCAGATATTATATACCCGATGTTTCTCTACGTATGGTATACTCCATAAATGTTGTAAATGTTGTTGAACATCAGATGGTTTAAATGGAAAAGGTTGATAATTGATAATAAAATGTGCCTATGTATCCTCTGTTTCTCCCCAAAATCCATCTAGATGTATGAAAAGTAGAGTGATTAACGAGGGAATAACGAGAAATCATTATGGATCTCAATGCAGCTAAAGAGCGTCCATGAAGTATATATACGGTAAATGGTATGAAATGTGTATCTCCAATCAGATGTATGAACGTTAAAATAAATGAATTCTAATATCTGAGTATCATTTTACATTGTTGCGCGTTTCGTTTAGGAATATATTTATTTTTTATGGAAATATTATCAATCTCTTATTTATTCGTCAGTTTTATCTTGCTAAACTTACTGAATGTGTATAAGAACGATATTTTATCAAGGATTTAAAGACTGCTTCGATCGGGGGTCGCGAGTACTAGGCGATTTATTCCCATGCTCGGCTGGTACCAGAGATGTCGACCATTTCCTGCGAGACGAAATGTATTTCAGTTCGTTTTAACGGACGTAGAAAGGGCGGGAGACTCTCGTCTGCGGTTGACTGCGAGTCGAGTCATCCTCGTAAAGAGAGAAGCTTACGAGCGACGGCCGCCTTGGCTTATTCCGTGGTTTTATTCGTAGCGTCCCATTCGCAGGACGCGTCGAGGCTGTAAACATCGCGGCAAGCGAAGTGGGAGAAGAGTGAAGAGATCTTTCCGAAGTGTGAAGTCATTGAAGTAGGAAGAATTTTTCAGCAGCCATTATAAGCAGTTCCGATCGTAACAACGTATTTTTTCTCTCTCCCGCTTTACCTATCGTCGGAAAAAAAAAAGAAACGAAAATGCGCGGGAACCAGCTATTATCTTACACATTCTTTTCGACGACATTTAACTTTTTAATGAATGCGAAGAAACGATAGAGTGCAAGAGTAAGATTTGCTTCGTAAATGTAATTACTTACGACGATTACCTTTAATTAATTTTAATGGTATAGTAAGGCTTCTTTTTGTTTTGGGCGCTTCCCGAATACTTCCAGTAGGAAATCTTGCAGTTATATATAGAAACAAATAATGCGGTTATATATTAGAGAAGGAGACAAGGGGAAATTACTTATAACTGGGAAGTAGACATTTAGTATTTCCAGTCTCTTATTATACTTTAATTCCAGTTACTTATGAAGATTACTTCGTCGTCGTATATATATATATTGTCAAACGGCAAAATCGCCAAGATGTTGATTAAGTTCTTAACCACGTAGTAATTTCATTCCAACGTATGTTTAGACAATCTTCTATTATTTTCTATCACAAATGCAACGGAATATTTTCATGGCGTGTTGTCTGCAACGAACTTCTAATTTAAAATCTATATATTGCGCGCAAATCTAACAAACTCGAAGAAAATTGTGGAACGAAGATGGGAAATTTGAGTAAAAATTAATTATTCCATCTTTTCACATTTAATTAGCATATGAACGCGTATAATTTAGAAAATTATTCTGAATTAAGATTTAATGATGTAATCTGGTGTGATCTGATTATAATTTAGCCGCGATCCGTGATTTTTATCGGCAAATAAATTAGCTATTGCACAAAATATGCTAGGTTAATTTAGGTGAGGCAAGTTTAAAGATTTAACTGACACGAAACAGCCTGGGGTGACTCGCTAATAAAGGGACGCAAGAACGACGAACCGACGATGTCGCGACCAGCCAGACCGCAACTATCCATCCGTTCGTCATTTCCAACGTGCTTTAAATATTAAATAGAGCTTGCTGCGCTCGTAAAAAGGGTTATCCGTTCCCCCATGACGAGAGAGACAACAGCGTTGCTATTGTCCGTTCCCATACGAATGAAGATTTTTTTTTCTATCGTATTTACGTGTGAAGATTCCGCCGAAATGAATTGTCCATCCATCATCTCAGAAATTAACTTTAATTCGTGGAAGAGTTTAAAAAAGTTTATTCACATAGTATATTCTAGATATAAGAGAAATAACTTCGAATGTATTTGGCTATCTTTGATACTCGTAGTTGAAACTTTTTCACGACACGTGAAGAGAAAGGATATAGAAACCTATCGGGCAGATTTATTTCATTTCTGAAAATATGTGTATATTTACAACGTTACAGGGTTTGACTAACTTCTTTGTTCAAGAATCAAATGTTTTCATGATTTGATTCTCAACTCGTTTCAAGAAACAATCGAATGAAGATGAAGACGCCGTCTTGTGCGCACATAATAATTCTGAACATGTCATCAATTTTGATTAACGAGATGCTCTCTCGCAGATGCTCGTTGATCTTTTAAGAATTTTCTTGGTACAGTTTGTTTCACTTGGTCTCACGTTCAACATGAGCGAATCAACAATTTCATAGACGCGATCACTATCGAAACATCGAAAGCCTCACACTCGTCACTTTTGTGCGCACAATGACGATTCTTCACTCATTGATTAGTTTCATTATTATAGTTAATTTAATGAAATCTTCCATTACTGGTTGATTTTTCATAAATTCAGGAATTCCTTTTAGTAAAGTTTGTTTCACCTCGTGTCAAACGTTCGTGAAACGTTCATTCAACGTGAATGAGTCAGTAATTTTCACTTTCGTGTACGCGATCACTACGAAACCGGATATCAATCACCACCTGGGTTTTTACAGACGCGATAACGCGTAACTGCGGATTCCGAAGAAATATTGCTATTCATACAGTAACTGTCTTATGCACTGTCTTTCTTCTGGAACTTGGTACAGATCCCGCTGTCTTTATTATATGTTACACTAATTAGAGCACTAATTAGAAATTATATTGCCACACTCGGAAATTCGCACATGATATGCCGCTGTGTATCATTTCAATTATATTAACAGAGATCTCTTCCTTCTTAATACGGCCTCCACACGTCGTTTCTCTGCTCGCTCTCCTCGCCGAGGACGCCGATCTCTCGGATGCTACTGATGGTGAGATTGCCACCGGCTATGGTGACCTGCTCATCGCTCAAATCGCCATGCAGATGCAGATGAATCTGGTTTTGATTGACGGTGCTGTAGAGCTGAGGATAGAGGACCATCGGTGTCGGGCCCGTAATGTAATTCTGACTCGGATTGTTGTAGTAGCCTTGATAGTTGGGGTTGTAATTGTGGGAAGCCACTGGGACCGGGGTCGCCGGGCCAGGTGTCCAGGAACTGTAATGGTAACCCGGGCTACCCGCACTGCCCGTGCCGCCACCACCACCGGCAAAGATATCAGGGTCGCTGGATCTAGTTGGCACCAAGGGCAAGGACGTGGTCGGCGAAGTGCCGTGTCCTGAGTACATGGAAACGCAATTCGGCGTGTAAGTGTCCTGTTGAGTTTCCGAGGGAAGTACTGCAAGCAGAAAGTAATGTTGTTCCGATTTCTAAACTGTTCAAAAATCGTGTAAACGGTCACAGAATCATTACAGTAAAATTTCATTTGCTACAAAGAAAATTTATAATTTATAACAATTCCGCGGATAACAATATAGAAAAAAAATTATAATATTTGTAGTAGATCTTTGAAAAATTTTAACTATGACTTGCAGATTCTCTCCAAAATATTTCGGTTCGATAATTTTTAATTTTACTACAAAATGATTGTTTCTACTGTTTGTAAGTAATTATTGGCAAAGCGATTTATATTCTGTGAGTTTCTATATTTGAATAAACAATTGTATAGTATAGTTTTTAAAATAGATACAAATGAAACGCCTTCGAGCGCGTTGCGAAACTTTTTCCTGGTACGAGTTATGCGTCAGAATGTTGTTACATCGTCGTAGGTGTTTCTTAATTAGAAGTACGTCGACGAATCACGTTGCTGGATCAACGACGTAAATTAATTCAAGTTTTTTGATTGCCTTATGTATTAATTAATCGTACCGGTTGGTAATGGCACCGGTTCCGTCGTTGGATGATGCGACAGTGATTCCCCCGGGTATGAAAATGCACCGCCGGGTAAAGGTGAATAGGAACCACTGCTGCTGACTGGAGGAGCTGGATAAGACGGTGCTGTGGACGGATAGGTCCATTCCGCGGAACCTATGCCCGTATCTATAACAGAAAATGTTATTTTTCTTTAGAGCCATTCGATTAATTTTCTATATGTACGTCATAGAATAAAATCCATGACATAAATATTTTACAAGACAAAGTTTATATAAATTTATATATAGAATACAAATTTTTAGTACAATATACACATTTAAAAGATATTATATTTATGTTTATACCATCCCTTAATTTAAATAATTTAAATAAATTCCACGTGTAATTCATCGGAAGTCAAAGGACTGAATCTTATGGACATGTACCGTACGTGCTTGTTAAAATGCGCAGCAAATCGTATGAGTCGGTAACGGAGTTTCGAGTGAGTAACATAGGCAGATTAATTGATATGAGTCATAAGTCGAAGTAGGCGCGACGGAAACTTAAACGCTGGAAGTGAACGTACGTGTGCATCGTACGTATATCTCGTGCGACACGCAGCGAGCCGCATCGCGTCGTGAGATCGAGATCATTAAGTAAAGCGACGATTGCATAACAATCGTGCTGATAAAAGTGTAGATGTACGATTCGCAACTTTCATACCATTCTCCCGGATCTTCTTCTGCGTAAATAATTTCCTCGTTGCATGGTCTAAGTATGACAATGTTATTACATACTTTAGTTCCGGTGGAAATCGTTTCATCGAGTTTTATAATTGCAATCTCATACCGTACTTTCACTTTGAGAAGAGCTCGCTTCCACGGAAAAGATCAAATCATTGTTCCTCGCAGTTTCCAGATTTGTCGGAAGTATTAGTAATATTATTTTTTTATATACCTATTACTGGGATATATTATCATAAGTACGGGGATTTCTAAAGTATCATACGTCCTGATTACGTGTAGAAGCATTCCCAATATAGACAAAGACAAGGAGAGAAAAATGATAATGCGATGAATCATGTACGATTCGGAGAAATTTTTCGGTGTCATTGTCCCACATATGTATAAAGTAATAAAATATTTCGTTTAATTAAAACATATATTTGTATGTGATTCTATTTTTTTCCTTATTTAGAAAAGCATTGTAAAATTATAAAGTATTGTATATAATTATAAAATATTTCAAAATATTTTTATGAAAATATTCTTTTTAGATTGTTTGAGATTCAATATTATATAAAATTTAATTTTATGTATAGTTTTATACGTGTGTATGTGTTATATTTTATATATATATTTTTTTAGTGTTATAAGTATATTATTTTATGTTAACAAATTTTTAATATTTGCGTTTTCGTTATTCTTAAAAACGTCATAGATTAATCTACATAAATAGTCATTTTTTTATCTGACGTACAATAACGCATACAAGTAACAATATCAACGTGTCTCAAATGGAAAAAATTAATGGAAAATCCACGAAAACTTTGATTATCTGGAATCTGGATAAACGGTTAGTGATAAAATTCGATTTTCAAGAACATATTCGTCATTCGTTTGTTCTGGGAATTTCTTCATCGTGATCATCATCAAGTTTCAAAATGCACCGGTCGCGTTTACAGAAAGCTTGAAAATCTTTAAATTTTTAGAGAAATTTAAAAAAAGTAATAATGTTAAAAATTTTTCGGAAATATTTAATCTTAGGGTTTCTTCAATAGAAAATCGCAATTATTTCGCAATCTTGTTTTTTTTTGTAGATATTATTATCTTAATAAGATTTTAGTATCAATATCGCAGAACTTTTAATAAAATCTCTGTTAATAGCATGTTCTCCAACGGTAATTACATCTCATCGCTACTAAACGTTTTCTTCACAGCTTCGAGGAAAATTAACGCGAAACTCGTCGGAATTACCTCTTTCGCGTGCAAGCCTTCACGCGCGGGAAATACCTTTGTCTCTTTACATGGAAAATATATGTAAAAATATCGTTCTCGTGAATTCGATACGATCTTTTCAAAGTTTCCCCTGTTTAGTAATGCTAACTGGAATTTGTCGTTATCAGTTACATTGTATTTATAATGCTTAATTAGCAGTCGATTGGGATTCCCATGCTAATTCTTCGAAGCACGTGCTCTATTTTTCAGGTAGAAATGTAGAATAGAATTCATGCAATTGATACACGCGACAGGTATGTAGAAATGATTTCGAATATCGTACAAATCGGCCAAGTTCTATCACGAGGTGAGGTCGAGGTCGGTACCGATCGGTTCCCGGGCAAAACTGTCGTTACGCCTACTAAGCGGAAGGTCGAGGTCGTTTCGAAATTCTCAAAGAGGACCGCCGTGCACGGACGATCAGGCAGGGTGCAGAAGGGGATGATTACCGAAAATGGCCGTGTATTTGCCGCAATTACCGGAACAACGGTAACAAAACAAAGGCACTAACACAACACTCTACTTGGATTGGTGTCGGCAGGACCATCTGTTGGATAATAGTCCGTTTCTCCCGAATGATTCTCTATGAGCGGACGAGTGAGAAAAGAAAAATTACGTCCTATTCCATTCAGAACGAAGGATCGTTTTTTTTATTCTCCTCTTCTTCCTTTCTTCCCTTTTTGCTTAACAATGCTTTATTAGTACGGTGACCATACGCTTCTCCGGTTTTTTCGGGACATTTCCGAATTTGTCGTTCCAGTTAACGCTATTCTATGTATAATACATTTAATTATTTTCTATTATAGATTTTATTGTCTTTACATTACATTACATTACAATTGTCTTTGTAATGTAATGAATAACAAATCAGACCAGTAAACAACATTTTGAATAAAAACTTGAAAAATACAATAATTTTCCAACCGCTAGATAATTTTGCAACCCAGATAGATACAGATCATTAATTACGGTGATGAAAAAACATTGCGTACCATGATAAAGTTATACGTGGATTGAAATACTTGTTATATAGTATATTAAGCAATAAATAATTAAATGTAAATTAGCTATGTTATTTACATATTTAACATTCCTACGCATAGGAAAACCCACTCTTTCATCTATACGGACGGAATGTAGAGCGTAAAATCCGAAACTAACAAGAGCAAGCAGGCTCGAAGCGGATTTTCCATCGTTATTAACTAATAATTTAACGATCGATGTCACATGCTGCTCAATTTCGTTCATCGCCGATTCGATATTTACCGCACAGCTGACCATTGTCGTCACGCTAATGCTCGCGTTATCGCCGATGATCGATTTCTCAGAAGGCGATTTCTGCGTCAAAGATCGCAGCCTCGTCGTCGTCGATCCCGAAGACCGAAAGAACACACGAGTCCTGACCGAAAGAACTCCGAGTTGTTTACTGCTGTCCTATATCTTTCCCTTTTTTTTCTCTTGCCCTTCCGTCTCTCTCTCTCTATCTCTCTTTCTCTCTTTCTCTCTCTCACTCCGCGGGTGTGAAACCACAGTGAGGTGGTTTTGGTGCTTAGTCCTCCGACCAGCCATCTACTTAACGAACCATCCATCGACCGCCGTCATTTCGCCGTTTCTCGGTTTCCCTCCCATCTAGCCGCCGCCCCCGCTCTTCCCCCATTTCGATCCCCCATCTCTTTCCCCGCAGTGCTACCGCTATCCGGTGGTTCGATCGACCTCATCTTCTCGCTACTGACTTGAGATTGTTCAGAGATTTCTTCTCTGCACCGAGAAAAGAGTTCCGACCCGAGGCGATCGTGACTGCCGTCGACCTTGATATTCGCGAGCGGCAGAAAAGTTGCACGGCAGTCACTTTGTTATCAGTGTAACAGTAGTGGCAATTTAAATAAAAATTGAATCTTTTTTCGCCTCGAATTACTGACTTCGCATAAATTAGTTTGAGCCAATTGGAGAATCATTATACATTTGATAATTGCACAATTCAGAATTGCCGTACTGGGAAAATTACCGTGAAACCGTATTTTTTTCCTCATTAGCCAGATATAGACGTTTTCCTGTAAATAAAATTTTTCCGTGAAGTGGCTCGCGACGAGAGAGAGAGAGAGAGAGAGAGAGAGGAAAAAAGGAAAAAGAAAGAAGGCTCAAGAAAGATAGAGAGAGAGAGAGAGAAATGCGATGTCGCGAGTTCGACGTGCTTTCTGCGAGCGCCGGTTCCACCTCGTCGATCTCATCCTTCGCCGGCATAGCGATCGACGTGGCATGCACAGAATTCAGAATCTCGGGCGAACAGCCGAGAGATCATAGCCGTTAAGAAGAACTCAAGAAGCTCGGTGGGGCTTCGGTTCCCACCGAGATAGATGCTCGTTCGGTCGTGTAATGTAAGGCGATATTGTCGCGTCGTCTTGATATAACGTCGGGCCGGGAACTCCGTCTTATACGCGATCGATATATCAGTCGATATGTCGGGCATAACGTAGCGATGAGAGAAGTCTTATGCATACGCGCGCTCAGGAAACTCGCGCGTATCGCTTACCATCAACGATTTCTTCTTATACCGAATATCCTGTCTCGAGGATAGTGTTTCTTCTCAGAGACGAGATCTCAGCGAGACCTTGTCTGTCCGTTGCCGTTTCGATCTCGCGTACGTCTGATCGAGGGATAATATTTAAAGATCGAAACTAGTAAATTGAAAATTTTCCAAGTAAATTTTTATTATCAAGAATCGCCTGGTTAAAAGTGTAAAATTTAATTGTTCTCTGTAATATTTCTTTCCTTATTCTAAAATTTGTGCTACGTCAATATTACAAACACTGAGAGAAAAATATAGTTACTTTTGGCCTCAACCACAATTTTATATTTTTAACGATAATTATGGTTAATATAACGAAGCATACAGTTAATCATATTTATTGTTAGAAATATTATAAAATTGTGGTTGAGGCTAAAAGTAACTATATTTTTCTCTCAATAAAAAAGGGCGACGAATGCGTTTATATTTTTCCCAACGGCTCAATTGAAGCAAAACGTTTGCGTAAGGAAAGGAGAGTGCGAAAAGTGTCGGAAGTTTTTTTTTCCCCACCTCGGAATAATTTGATTGCGCGCCATTCTCTTAGATCTCGGTGGATTCTGTGAGAGTCAGTAACCCTGAAGATTCAACCTGCGAGAAAACCGAGATCGACAATGCCGTTGCTTCACGCGCTGCTCGACTTCAATGACCATCGCCGGTAATTTCGTTCGCTCGGTTTGTGTTCTCGCGCGCCTCCTCGCCCTTCCTCACCGCTCCACCGCCAACCCGTTCTCATTCACATCGCCATTCATCCCCCGTGCATTCCTTTATCTCGCCGTTCCTGGACGCTCCATTCAATTCGCCGGTTCCGAATTTGTGAGAGGAAGAAATCTGTTTAGCGTAACGTTGCGCCGGCCGCAGAAACTCGGGAGCCTGCGTGCGTTTCGCACGCATGCATCGTGCTGCAATTTGTCCTGGCCCGGACAATGGGACCGCAGGCTTAGGTGCCGAAAAGAAAAAGAACTAATTTGCCTCTTCCTCTCTCGCTCCTTCTCAGCGCCTCGCGCTTCGCTTCTCTCTCTCCTTCTAACGCTCGAATCTTTGCCGTTTGTACCTTTCTCGATATGATCTCTTGGTCAGGATTATCTCGCTCGTGCATCCTTCTCTTCCTTGCGCGTTCCCGCGCAATTTTCAAGATGAATGAAGAACGAAGCATGAATGGCGAGCTCCATCGATGTGCCCGGAAATACCGAGACCTTAGCTTCAACCGCATAGTATCGTAATAATTGCTTGTCGAGATTATATAAAGATTCGATCGCGATCAACGAAAGAGTTGTTTACAAGGGCGTTAAAACAAGAGTAGAAATAGAATATTTAAAACAGAAATAAAATTATACTGAATCTGATACGAAAAAATACGATTGAAAAAATATTTTCGTTCCATACAATTTGCACATTTCAATTTATGTTATATGTTTATTATTTATTACGCTTTTAAATATCTTGTATAACAAATTGTTACGACAAATAAATGTTTTATTTCCATGTGAAAATATCGCTGCGCTGCTAAATGCTGGTGTGAGATTTTGCGAACGAGTTTCCGGAGTTTACTTGTAATTTTGTGCACTAAACGTTTTCACAGGACCGCCTCAAAAGTGGGCGCTGAAAGGAAGCGACTTTCAATTACGCCTTTTTGGCTTGGCTGAAAGGCCGGTTATTTATTGTGTCTTCGAAAAGCGACGGAAAGGATAATTGAGGTAACAGTACGCTTCGTGTATACGTTACGTATGTGTATTCAGCGATCCTTTCTTCACGTAATTTTAGGATCATTTTTCCCTCTGAGACGTTTCGATGACGATCGTCTGTCACACACGTGTTTCTTTCTTTTAATTTAAGGTACGGACGAACATATTGCTTCCTAAATAAAGCGAGAAGCAATTTCGTAAAGTTTTCCCAAACTATTCTATAATCGCGTTTAGCTCGATTGCGATTGTTAAATGAATCTAGAGCGCATCGGAACGCGCGGCAAGAAAGTAGCGCAGTAAAGATAGAAGAAGCAGATGAATCGGGAAGAGAACCTTTCATTCAATGACATTGCTACTTCCAAGAACAGCTTCTTGTCTGTTGGAGACTCTACAATCTTTCAGCTCGAGCTCGACTTCATCCGGATTCGTTTAAATCGGTATACTCAAATTCCTTGTGTTGAAGCATGGTAGGGTCACGGGAGGCCTTTCATTAAGACCCGGGCCGACGGAACTCGCGTAGGTGGCCTTGCCCTTCTTTAGATTTAGTAGCGACGACGAATTTTCTTTCCCATTTCCAGACTTTTCAAAATATAATAATCTCATAATAATCTCAACGGGACATTATTATTATACAGCAATTTTATTGTGTAGCAGTTTTGTTGTACGTTTCACAATTTAACTTTTTAATATTATACTTTGAACATTATTATAATTATTGTAAATGAAATTTCTATCGTGCTTATGTAATTCCATGCAGCTGTTCTAGATATTGCTTTGTATTTGGAAAGTGCATGAAAGTATTGTTTCCTGGATGATAAAATAACGATGATAATTCTGCGTTTTTATCGCGGCGAATTACTCCAGTAGCTGCTGGTATAGCGGGATAGCAGCGAAAGCGGTAGTAGATCGTTAATCAATTAACCACGCTCAAGTCGTGTCGTTGATTGGCTATCAATTAATCCACACTAAGAAAAAAGTGTAGCTGAAGAGGGCCTCGAAGTATTCTTGCCACTCGAATGCGCTAGGTCGGCGTTTCGGATGGGTCGTTGGCGATTGGTCTTTGATTCCATTATTGTTTATCGGCTGAATTCTGTCACGACAATGCCCGCTTACTTTTTGCCGCTGGATCGCCGTCGTCCGCAACCGCTTTTTTCGCGAGCCATCACGCACGTACGAATCCGTTTTCACGTTTCAAGCCACCTAGTAGTCCGTACGAGTCTGTTAGACAGCTCACTGAATCTTTAGACGTTTCTCAGTTTTATGAAATAAATAAAAATTGCATTTCCCTCTTTTTCCTCACTCAAATCAAAAGCTATTGCGCTCGTCGGTTTGTACTCCGATACCGAGAGGTCAATTATTAACAGTTAAAGCAGAGAAGTATATCTGGCGGATATCTGGAAAATTCTTCACTGGCATGTATCGCCGATATTAAAAAAGAAATAAGGACAGGTGAGTAATGTAACATTTTGAGGCAAAATGGTACGATCAAAAGGAAGCAGCCGTGCCTTCTCGAGCGTGGATCATGTAACTACCTCCTCCACCTTCTCTTGTCTTGTCTCTCGTTCCTTTTCTTCTCTCGTCTCTCCGCGAGAGGTACTCTCTTCTTCCTTCTACGTATCCATTCTATTCTTCAGTCTCTCTCTCTCTCTCTCTCTTTCTTTCTCTCTTATTCTCTCGCCTTTCCTCTCCTTTCTTCCGTCGACACGATCGAGTCAGTGTACCGGCGATGCTACGAGTACAAGAATTTCGTACAGGAAAAAAAGACTGGGAGCATGGGCTTCCTCCCGATCCTAATTCGTCTACCTCGCCTCGGTACTTCCGTTCACCCGTTTTAGTGCTCCTTCTTCCCACAAAGAGCCTCTCGTGTTTTTTTCAATTATAGGTAGGTGCCCCGATCATCTTTAGACGCATGAAATTTGCCGACGCGATACACGGGCCGGGGCTACACGGATGTATATCTTTCGGAAATACCGAAATTTCATAATCATCTATTTTACCTGATTATTCGTCGATCTTGCAGTTACAAGATCTTTTTACCGAGATTACGAGCTACGTATCGGGGTCGAGGTAACTCGGCGGGGTCAGGTGACGACATTGGGATCTGTGGAATTTCCGGTGTAGATGCGATCGTGTAAGAATTAAAAAGAATCGACACCGTTCTGGCACGCGTGGAATCTGCTTGCTGACATTGAGATTAAATGCCGAATTTACATCGTGGACTTTATGACGGAATAAAATATACTTAAAAAGGACAACACATTCGGGATGCATGACTCAATAGTAACCATGAACTATCCGGTCAGTTTAATTTAATCTTCAATATGATTCATGAAATCAAACTCGTTAAGTTGGGAAGAAAGTTTCCTGCAGCGGCTTGAATAAGAGTATGCTAATTCATTGTGAATATTTTTCTGCGAATGGCAACGATTACGAGGAACGTGGTGGAACTTTAAATCCGCCGGCAAAGGTTGAGGATTATTTACGATTTGGAGAAGTAACGGAAAGGAATGCGACATGAATCGCGAATGATGTTAAGAAGTTCTTTTATCACCGTAAATCTTAAAGAAGCGAAAAATGTGACATTCCCCAAATGACTCATATTAATTAAAGAAATTGTTTATTGTTATTATAAAATAAAAAGCTGAGTTTTTGTTGAGATACTTTCAAGGCGTTTTTGTCTGTGTGCACGAATGTTTCGGTAAAATGACGATCCCGATCTCCGTGAATCACTTTCTCGCTTCACTCGTCCGACATGATTCTTTCTACGATTTCAGTCGGCGAATCAACCTTGGAGCGATTTGCTCGAGATCGTTCCTCGATCAACTCAAATCGATTCGAATCAGTATTCTTGATTGAGGGACGTCTCGATTTTTGGCATTGAACACTCACCCTTGCATAATCCGCATCATCTTCCAATGGTTTCGCGTTTTTCCATTTTATCTACGGAGATTTCAATGATTGTTTAAAAGAAATTTTTGATGCTAGATATCAATCTCATATTATTATTGAACTTTGATGCAATTTTAACGTTTTTAGAAATCTCGAAAATATTTGAAAAAGTTATAGGAGGCGACGAGAAAATTGTTGAAAAATATTATTTAATAAAAAATTTTTATGTTAAAGTTTCTGCGACTGCCATTTAAGGGCTTCGCTTACTCGACATAGATTTGAAGGATTTTTTTGGATCTGAATATACCGGAAGTTAAATTGGCAATACAGGCGATGATCAGAAAAGCGTGGGCAGAAGAAACGCGGGATGTAGCAATAGTCTGTCTCCAGTGGTCTGGAACTCGCGCCGATCGCGTGGGAAAACGGTGAGTGCACGGAGCAAAGGGTTTGATTCGATCGAATTTGCCCTTTCTACAAGGCAACGTTTTATCGTATAGTACATTTTTTAATTCGTTGTATTTTAA
This sequence comes from Tetramorium simillimum, assembly GCA_011636635.1. Lineage (NCBI taxonomy): Eukaryota > Metazoa > Arthropoda > Insecta > Hymenoptera > Formicidae > Tetramorium > Tetramorium simillimum. The sequence continues at coordinate 39,265 of VBVQ01000447.1, read as the reverse complement.
CATGTAGTTTTACTCACACACTGAAAAGAAAATCTGGTTAAAAACGGACGAATTAGAAAATCATGTTTTGTTATTATAATAGAAATTCTGATTATTATAAGTTATAAAGTATTGAGTTCTATTATAATAACCAGAATATTTGATCACGTCTACAAGATTTTCTAATTCATCCGTTTTTAACTAGAATTTTTTTTCAGTGCAAATCTAATATTATAATTAAATTTATACCAAAAATTATTTCAATTTTTAACAATAAACAGTGTACAAAAAAAAGCGTGATTATCAATAGGAGGATAAAACCAGAACAAATTTCACAGTACTGTTCGTGTGACAGAAAAATGAAGATATTTTATCCTAGAATTAACGAGAAAGGACCACCTCTTCGCGCCGATTGTGCGACCTTTCGCCGCAGGTGGGCAAGAACGCTCGTCGAATTCAGAATGAACATACTTCACTGGTAGAACTAATTAGAAGGCTTCTCTAGTCGGACACGCTCGTTGACTTTATCGCCGTCGGGAGATACGGCGATCCTTTGGGGATTCGACGTAAGGAAGAGAGGAAAGGACCTGCCCCTGCTTCCGCCTATCTGCGGCTAAGTCTTTTGCCCGGTCCCCTGTCGTGTAACACGAAGAATACGTGGAAACGGAACGGCACGACTGCCCTGTTTATTATCGCGGTTGGGCTAAGCGGTCGCCACGGGTTTCCTTAAGCCGTCCGCCAAGTGCGCGCCTGATTGGACGGACACGAAGGATGTTGTACCACCAGGATACGCGATAAACCGGCAGGCGATAAAGTTCCACCGAGTACTGCCGCGGAGAAGGAAGATTTCTGAAATTCTACTTTGCGGAAGGCGTCTGGTAAGATTTCTCAGTAGATTCGAGGGTGTCCGGAATCCTCGGCGAATATTTTAGAATCGATAAAGATAAACTCTTTCTTGGATTTCTCAAAGAAATATGTTTTCAACCATCAATAGATAACAGACTTTCCATTTTATAATTTTCAATTAATTATCTTTTAATAGAATTTTGACGTAAAACGTTTTTAATTGTGCTGGTACACTTTGTATAAAAATCGTTTGCACTCGACTGGAGGCTTCTTAGGTAAATAGAATTGCAAGAAATCTAGAAATCTTTTTACAATTAACTGTGGTTGCAGAGTATTTATAATATTGTCATTATCAAATCATTATGCAGTTCTATTAACCTTAAGTTTTTTTTTTAATGCAAAGTAGTCATGAGCATGGTTCGCGCAGGTATGAACACGATGTATTCGAGCTTCTAATTGGCCAGGACGCCATTTATAGAATATATTGCGAGGTAAATAAGTACTAGGAGACTCAACAACGGTCGTGGAAGTCTACGATGGTGCCGACGGATTTACGAGTTTAATTAAGTTCTGCGGTCGCGTTTGTCATTTTAGTAGGCATCGAAGGCTCGTTGGCCAAGGTTCGAACTTCGCTTTCTTACGAGAAGTACAAATTGCAAAGAAGAAAAGTTTACGTCGTCGTTTCTCAAACTATGCGGCAGCGATAATCCCATTTTCTTCCACGAGTCTTTTTCACCAGGATCGTTCGACGGATCGTCATTCAGCATTAAAATGTAGCTCAAAATAATTTAATGTACAAAATGTCTAAAATTATTTCGAGAAAATTTGTAAGAAAACCGAATAAAAATGCGCCGACGTGCCAAGTGCGCTGCTTCTTAATGTGTCATAAATCCTTTCACATCCCACAAACGATTTAGCGCGTGTTAATAACCTCGTGATAGAGCATGATAGGGGTCGCCATGTTGCGAGGGTGAGTCGTGATAGGAGTGTGTGTGACACTTTCCTAATTGCCTCGCAACTTCCTGCCCTTTCCCCCGTTTAAGAAAAGCAACCCTTATCCGCCTGTTTCTCGCGGGGCTGGTAGACTTCGGATCGAGAAACTTTCCAACAACTGGACGTAATCCTTTGCTTTCCACTGTGCTATGAAGATAATCGTTTTACGCACAAGAAGCTTTACACTTGTAAAAAATATAAGTAACTTTATAAGCGCGTTGTCGTAAATATAAACTTTGACTGAAATATCCCATACATGATAGTAACATGAAAAAAAAGAAGCAAAATTATTTTTCTATATCTTTGAGCTTTTATTTCGACGGTGAGATGAAATTGATCGCTGGATTTACGGCAGTCGGATGTCAGTTAAAATGAGATATTGGAATTGGACTCGCCATATAATGCGTACACACGGATAAGATTGTGCCGTTCTCAAGAACATCGAAATAACGTTTAAGTAAGAGTGCCAGCTGCAGCAAGTAGCAGCAAGGAGGCGTAATAATCTCGTACAAGCACGCACTAGGCTTCCATTAAGCCGCGTCGGCAGCATTCTAAGTACTAACGAGTAAAGTGCACGAAGGCCGAAGGAGTTGGGTAGCGAGAGTCCACGGTAGGACAATCAGTAGGTGGAAAAAATCGGCGGAACAGCCAGAAAGGTAGCCGCATTCTTGGTAGCTGCAGAGGCACGTGGGAACCGCGAGATCGGGCCGCTTCTCTCAATGCTCTCTTCACAAGGTCCTTTTCTGTGGATCTCGGTCCCGGCGGTGTAACGTTCGCTCTCTCTCCTTCTCTCGTCGTCTTTTTTTTTGGACATCTTCTAGGTAAAGTACGAGCATCCCCGTAAATAGGTAAAGAGCCGAGAGATGCGCCGGCCGGTGCAGCCGCGCCGCCTCTTTGTCTCCTTCTCGCCGGCGAGTAATATGCCGGCAAAGGGGATATGAGAGAGATGATTTCCTTCTTGCTAACTCGCGACAAGCTGCTCCTGGATTCTTCGCGCTCACCTCCCGGGGACGAAGCTCGCAACGCGAATTACACGCTTCTTAACCTTAACCACCCGGTAACTGGCCGCACGTAAAAATCGTCAATCGTTTGCGCGGCCGAAAAATACGCGAATTGTGATCACGAGAGAGAGGGTAAGAGAGAGAGAGAGAGAGAGAGAGAGAGAGAGAGAGAGAGAAAGAGAGTGAAATTGTTACTCTTATTGAGAATCATTGATATTTTTCTTTCGTTTCTTCTTCTTACAGTATCTTTTTCGTCATTTTTGTATTAAAAAAAATTTCCACACAGAGTTAAAAAACTCTGTATCTACTCTTCCTATTCAGCGGGATTTTTCTCATTTACTCGACTGTTCGTTTAACTTAGCCGGATAAATAACTTCCTCTTCGCAAACCACTATGACGCGTCTTTAGAAACACAGTTTTCGTCCCTTTCTCCGACAGTGAACCTGTTAGAAGGCATGCCGAACAATCTTTCTCTCTTTCTATAAAGTCTCTCTCGCCGGGGAGAAGAGAAGAAGGGAACGACTTGGCGACGACGTCGAGAACGAAGAGGGAAGACGCGAAGAAGACGGGAAACGAGAGTTCGCTTGCAACGTATACGAGTAGACGTGGAGGCAGACAGAAGGAGTCAGCACAGAATATACAATCAGCATGATTGTTTGACACCCCATAATCAGCGTCCTTACCCCTACTATGCTGGCAACATCGTGGCTTCACCGTTCGTTTTGCCCCCCTCCCGCCCGCGCGTTTCTCCTTTTCCTGGTGCCCAAGCAGAGGCACTCTTCTCCGTTCCTTTCACGTTGATATCACTCGAGAGATCCGCTCCTCTCGTTTCTTCTCTCGCCTCTCATTCCTCTCGCATCATCTCTTCGGGTACCTACTCGCTCCGTTGCCACTGCGCGCGGGGCCTCATTACCCCGATCATGACTCGAAATGAGACTCGGCGGGGCAAGGAAGGAAACGGACACGGTTATATTATAAGAGACAGAAATAATGCTCGCTTCTCTTTTTTCTTTACTTAGGGACCTCCCGACCGACGCGGACGTAGCGCTTACTCCTTCAGCTCCAAGACAATATAGACGCGGCAGTATTTGTACTTTGTGAAATTTACACATGAAATTGCAGTACGTATATAGAGAGCAATCGTGAAATTTATTTGCAATTATTCTAGAAAAATTTCGGTAAAAAAGCTTTTTATTCTCTCTCCAGCGTTCTATTTTATTTTCTAAACTACCGAAGCGTAAATCTTATCAACTTCACGTAGTTACTTGCCGTTGCATTTTTACTCTTTATATTTATGATAGAATTTTTCACGATTTCACTTTTTCTCAGAACTTTCCAGCACGTACGTGAGATTTAGAAAGCAATCACGAGATGACGAAAGAAGATCGCGGAGGGAAGAGGCGAAGAAGGGGAGAAGGCGAATAGGTTCGATTCAGTAACGTCGCAAGCGAAGCGAACAGAAGATAAAAGGAAGAATCGCGCGAGCGAAGGGCAAAAACAACATGGATCCAGCTCCGGATCGATCGAGAAGCGACCGATCGATCCCTGGTATTACGCAGACGTGCACGTGAGTCGTACGTGAGTGCACGAGCATGTCGGGTGTGCCGCCGGCAGAAAGATCCGAATCGAGTGAAAAGAATTATCCGGCCGGTGGTAGGGCCGCTAAAGACAAAACGAATAGCTCTCTACTTTTTTCCTCTCCCCTGCACCTGACGGGAGGAAGAAGATTGCATCCACCGACGCGGGCGCGCGCGCGCGCGCGCGCTTAGTCATTTTGCACCACGCATGAAAGTCCGGCGCGTATCGAAGCTGGCAACTACTCATTAGAGAATGCGAGGGAAGGAAAGAAGTGTCGAATGAATGAGCGGTAAATGGAATATCTCCAGAGATTGCATCCATTCATGCGAGGGTAATGGAAGTGAAACGCATCGTTGGCTCTAATCTGACTGTTTTGGCGTTTAATGGCCTTTCAGCGGCTGACGGCGACTAACGAGTCGGTTTGCGTCATTTTTTTTTCTTCTTCTTTTTCTTCGGGCACGCACAATGATAAGCTTTGCGCGGATAAACGAGCTAATTACGATGGTCGATCCATAGAAGTGTCTCGGGTGACGAGAAGTCTCAGTCCGGAAGGTGACGGAGGACCTGATCGCAGGGTGAGAAGAGACGAGGAGGCCGGGGTTGCGGAGGAGGAGATTAGGGCAAAGAGAAACCGCAACGTAGCTTCAAAGAGGTCTCACCAGCCAGAGGCGCGTCTACTTAACTTTGATCAGGTCGAGACCGCTGATGCGAGACGAGCCGCGCAGAAATAAAGTGCCTTGCCTCGACCTTCCCGCCTTTTTGCATCCTAAATTATCTCGATAGTTCGAAATATCGAAGCTATCCGACAGGCGCGGAGCTCGCGCGTCGGATAGTTCCTCTCGTCGTCGAGCGCGCGCGCGCGCGCGCGCGCGAGAGAGAGAAATGATCGCTTTTTTGCTGGCTGGACGAATTTCCACCGTAATTGAACGATTTAAAACAACTGCGGTAATTTTCAAACAATTTTTTGTCCTCCCCCCCTCAAAGGGAAATTTTTGTTGAGCGCGAAAAGTTTTCGCGGAGAAAAATATCCTCGTAGAACTCGGTAGCTTATTCACGACCGATGACGTTCTTTCATGAGGAAGAGGACACTTTTTCCTCGTGCTACGACGACGCAACGGTGCATCGAGAGAGATCGGCAAGGAGGGAGATGGAAATGGCAGGTTGAATGTCGTTATTACGTTGAATTAGAGGGTGCAGAGCCGGAACGAGGTATGAAACTATTACCTCTCGTGAAACGGCAGAGATCTCCTCTCTTTCCCTTCCAATCCGGGATCTCCCTCCACGGTGCCTACCTCTTCACCCTTTCGCGACAAAGGGTTGGGTGGGGTAGAGTGCGTATCGAGTCACTCTTCACGAGGCATGTTGCGCGAGATGATGATAGCGGCATCACGGATATTCATCACGAGCCAAAGGAGCAAATAAACTGGAAGATGTTGTTTCTACTTAACACTTAGACAAGTGGCATGTAAATTTCCATCGAGCCATAAAGATAAACAAGCCAATCTCTGTAATAACATACATAAAGACTATCCTCTGAAAAATTTATCCACAATGAATAAATAAAAATAAAACGGCTTTAAAACGATCCTGGCTAATAAACTTGAAACTTTTCTTTTTCTTCAAGAAGAAAAAGTGTACATGTAAGAAACGTGTACATTAAAATTGCGCGATGTTGAAACAAGTGATGATTGTTTTCGATTTTTAAAAGCTCTCCCAGAGATTAGTACTTGTTTTTATCGTAATGAGAATTTGTGTGCCGCTTGCCTGAATATTAAATAGAAAGAACATCTCGATTGTATTTATTTCAACGTATATAAATGCTAATGAGATTATAGCTTCGCGTGAAACAAATCGGATTAACTTAGAACTATCGGATCGGGCTAAAAATACGCAGCAATAAGATCAGAACTCACCGCCGTGTTGAGGACTGCGCTTGTAGCAATCCTGATGAACAGAAGAGCCGCCGGTAGCCCCGAGGTGTGTACTGGAAGCCGGCGATGCGGTCGGGTCGGTGTTGTTGGGGTTGGTGCAGGCACCGCTAACCGAATTCGTGGTGACGTTGTTGCCAGTCTGCTGGTCGTGTAAGTGACTGCTGCTGTGATGATGGTGATGCTTATTCCTCCCGAAGGATTCGAGTTCCCGCAGGTGGGACCTGAACGAGGTCGGCGCGTCGAGGAACGGTCTTTGTCCTAGACCGAGCGCGCGGAATTGCTGATGTTGCTGCCCTGAAAAAAAAGTTATTCACATATGTACATCATATTACTTTACTGAAAAAAAATTCTGATTAAAAACGGACGAATCAGAAAATCATGTAGGATTGATTCAATATTCTAGTTATCATAATAGAACTCGATACTTTATAATTTATTATTATAAGTTATAAAGTATCGAGTTCTATTATAATTGGGAGAATTATTACAATTCTGGTTATTACCAGAATTCCTATTATAATAACCAGAATATTTGGTCAATCCTGCAAGATTCTTCTGATTCGTCCGTTTTTAACCAGAATTTTTTTTGTTGTTCGCGAGTCGTTTAAATTTGTCACCTACAACCGTAATTAATATTAATATTTGAATTGGCAAGAAGGTTCTAACATCTTTTCGATTACAAATCGCGTTGTAAAGAGTTGCAAGACAAATTTTAGACGTATCCTTTAGACGCAATCTGGATTTTTATGTCGCTTTGACACGATTCGAAATCTTTGACGCGTTGGAATCTCTAAATCGGGGAGATTGACCAGCGCGCGTCTACGTCATTAGCCCAATAGAACGGGATAATGAAGAAACTCGACCTCTCTTCCCTTGATAGACTTCAATAGCATTCCTCGCATATCCGGGGCCTCATGGACAGACAGAATCTCGAGCCAAGTATCGCAGCGTATACATAACGCGGGTATTCCGATTCCCTATTACGTCGGATCCTAATACACGCTTGATACATATTGTTACACGGCAATGCACATGAGTTGGCACGTGCACAAGCCCGGGGCGCTTACATAATAATCGGAGACGCATAGACGAAATATATCAGATGCAAAATAATAAATGTGAACCTTTGAAGAGTTACAAGCCCGTGAATATCTCACGAAAAATGGCAGACACGAACTAAGCGTAACATATACTTTTCGACGTGTCGAGAATTAATTTTTGTAATTTCAGACTTTTAGTATCTGCATACTGACATGCCTGTCGAGAGACAATAGAAATTCAAAGGCCTACCCATTATCGATAGGCAACAGAAGTAGCACGTTTGCCTTTCCCGTTTTTCTCGTGCTTCTCTCAATCTCTTATTCTCTCTCTCTTTCAATGGTTTCAGCACGGAGGAGAAGTGAAGAATGGGAGCCTAGGCGCAAATTGTTATTCTTCGAGAGTAGAAAGGAAAGAAAGAAAAGAAGAGAGAAAAGGAAGGGAGCGCAGTGAGGAGAGAGAGAGAGAGAGAGAGAAACGAAGACGGGGGAAACGAAGATAAAGAAGGAGAGAGAAACACCTCCGGCCACGAGGGCGAACGACAAATAAAGTTCGACCACAAACTGCACGAAATTGTCGGCGAGCCCAGATGGTCAGCTTCAGTGCTCTGACCGATGCCTACAAGATTATTCCTTGCTACCGACTACCACGATCGGCCCGCGCCAGGAGATACTACAAGCGAGGGGTTCCGTGTATAGGGCCCCGCGCGGATCCCACGACTTCTCACGTACCGGACACCGATAATGCCCCAAACGTACGGAACGTTACGCAGCGATGGGCCTGCCGATGTACTACTCGCACGGTTCGGGCTCGCTCTCGCGAAAGGTTAAACGGTAGACACGAACTTTATCTGCAAAAACCTTTTTCTGTAAGAGCGGACGCTCGAGAAATTTGAGAGATACAAATCCAGCGGTGGATGAAATCGTTGTAGGACTTTTAGACACATAAATTAAGTATGAATTCTTCGCACAAAGAACCGCATAATCGCGACGAATGCAATTTGACGATAGTCGAGACGACGTAAGAACTACGAAGAAGAGGATGGTCGCCGGAAAATAGGCGCAAGAAAAAAATTTAATTACAATAAACAAGAATGATGGTGATATAACACCTTCATCAATCGTCCCTCCGACTCGCGAAGCACGGATAAGCGGAGAGAACGAGGCGGAGAGAGAGGGAGAAGGTAGGACGGAGAGAGCAATAATTCCAATCTCCACGGCACGAGTGGTGGACTTATCTAATCAAAGTGTGGCGGCTCCGGGAGGACGGAAATAGCGCGGCTTTTTCCTCCTCTCTAATAACGGGGCCTCTCTTTCTCTCCGTCCGTCTTACGTTCTCCTTGACGCCAGTGCCCGGAGCCCCGACGCAGCCGTTTCCTAGATTTCATTCTCCTCTTTCCTCTTTTTTCATTCCCCAACGTTAACGCACTTTGCATCGCCCGCTTGCACGTCCGCTCTTGATAATTCAGATTCGTCGCAGCGATAGCCGCGAATAATTTTTCCAGAGACTACCCATTTACGATTACACGGCCGAGCGGAAGCCTCGCTAGATCCGCCACTTTTCGACGTCGCTTTATCAGGAGGTGGTCTTTAATCGGACTTTTCGGTCGCCGATAGAGCCTTCCTCTGACCGGTATCAGGATCAAGAGTTGGCCACGAGGGAATCCAATCGCGAAGTAGCCCGGTCCAATTTTAACATTTTGATTGACGGCCACCGACTGCCGAAATTGCTTTCGTATGATTCCTTTCGTCGCTATCGGTTTTCTCGAAAACAATATTTAAGAGAATGTCGATTGGCGAACGTACGATTTTCTATAGAGATAAAGCGGGGCATTGATTGACCTGGCAGTAAGAAATCGACGAATCGGCATCTCCCGCTCGTATCGCACGATACTCCGGGAATCTGGGTCTCGCGCGCGCGAGTTTCTCGAAAAGGAGCAAGCCGCGTCCCGCTGGCTTGTTATTAAGCAGAAGTACGAAAATAGAAAATTCATCCGGCCGGGCGACACCGGGCCGATACCTCGTATTAAAACGGAAAATCATTTCGCGAATCTATGGCATCCTACTAATAGACGACATTTCAAATATGGACCAATTACGGAGCGAAGCAAATTCAATTTCGACCTTTGACTGACAGGCACCCATCCATCGATATCGTTTCGCTCGCTTGCATTTCGATGATTTTGGGCCACGGTGACGGGCAGCGGCCACTTTGTTTCGCGGACGCCTCTCTCGTTCTCGATTTATCCGTACCGCGCTCGATTCGTCCTGCGTTACGCTGCCGCTGCTACTGCTGCTGCTGCTGCTGCTGCTGCTGCTGCCGTTTCAGTTATTGGCAACTGGCAAATTACTCGGACACTACTTCGTCGTCATTGATCCGTCCATCACGAAAGGCCAAAGCTATCACCTTGCGTTTTAATCTTTCCGGAGCAATCTCTCTCTTTCTCTCCCTCGCACGTTCTTATTAAAAATATCTATCTTTTCTTCTCAATGGAATATATTACATTACAATTTATCTTGTATATGAATTGAATGAAAAAGAGAAAGGGAGAGAGAGAGAGAGAGAGAGAACATTTCTTCCGTCGGATTCGCCTCTCTTCCTGGAGGACAGGAAGGACTGTTCTAAACTCTTTCGCTGCCAGTGTTGCGAAGCGGCGAATTACGAAAATTGCCCGATTATGGGCCACATATTGGTCTATGGCACACGGAGCGCGGCGCGGAGGGATGATTTCCGATAACAAAAAGCTTGCGATTATGCACGCAATAATGAGAGTCGGCAGGTGTCTGCGGGGCATCGGGCGTCGCGCATTGTTGGCAGCACAATGAAAGCGCTGCCGGTTGTTTTGCTCGACGGCGTTCGTACGCCGCGCCGGTTGCTGCATAGATTGTCTCCCCGGTGCGTGCCGGCCGATGAGGCACGCCATCGGCGATGCCAAACCCGTGTATGCAATATGTCGTCATGCGTGTTCTATTCCGCGACGGTCCGTGCCACGCGACACGCGTCCGTTCGCGTCTCTTTCGCTTCGGTAAAGGGCCAGTAGGTCGGCGACGCGACGTCCGGTCTGTGTTTCGAACCGACAACTTAAACGACGTAAACGAGCCTCTCGTTTAAAGAGGGTTCCACCTACCACTTGTGAATTATCGGAAAAGACAATAAACGTAAAGACGTCAAAAAAGCATATGATATTACATATAAATCTACACTGGAAAAAGTTCTGGTTAAAAGCGGACGAATCAGAAAAATCTTGTAGTTTATTATAATAGAACTCAATACTTTATAACTTATAATAATCAGAATTTCTGTTATAATAAGATAACCAGAATATTTGGTCAATCCTACAAAATTTTCTGATTCGTCCGTTTTTAATCAGAATTTTTTTCAGTGTATCTCCAAATTATTTCTCAACTTGTAAATTTTTTATTTCTTAACAGATCCGACTCATTATTAGATTAATTATTAAATGTCAATTTTTTTCTCTCAGTGGTAAATAAATGAATCGTAAAAAATTTCAATTAGTTCGATAAATTATTTCGAGAATTAATAATCTATTGGTGAAATTGGATGATGAACTGAGTTGCTCGAATCGAAATGAAATACATCTTCGTTGGAACGTTAAAGCGTTGAATGCCACAAAGATATGAAAGTCCATGGGCGCGACTTGAAACTTTAACTCCGTCGTTAAGTGCACTTTATGCCCGGCTGGAAAATTGACGAGATTCACGCATTTTTGCACCTGGTCCCGCCCGACACGCGGCCTGAGTCAAGCAGTAAAAACAACAGTAAAATCAATCACGGCCGACCATTTCGAAAAAAATAGTGGAGCCGGCGGGTGTACGCGGCGCCCTGCTTCCATCAATACTTTATACAACAAATGCGAAACGCCCGCAAAAAACTGCCGTTTTCGCGGTTAACTCCGCAACGGCTATTAATCTGATATCGAAATAACGACCATTTTTTTTGCTCGCCGCGAATGCATCCGAAAATAGGTGTCGGCTGAATCGTCGGGCGCACAAGCGCGCGCCGATATCTCCTTCTGATCCGACGCGGAGCCGGCAGTTTGTAAAACTGGAGGATGCAGAGGGCAGAGGCCACCGCCGATCGACTTTTACTGCTTTTCGCGTGATTCTATCAATTTTGCCCGACCAATAATGAATCCGCCAACAGAATGTTTTAGTAATTTTTCGGGTGTTTCCGCGGCAAATTAGCGTAAGTGAGTTATAGCGTATCCGGCGCGCACGAACGCGTGCGCGCGCGCGCGCGCGCGCCCTTGTAATAGCATTGTCTCCCGCGTGTATGTACGCACGCGTGTGTATAGGTACGCGAATAGCCCGGCTACCCGAAACACGCACCAAGCGCGATACGCACGTCGACCACTGCATCATCGCGCACCATCTGCTCAGTAATGACTCCCCATTACCGCGTACAGGGACTTTCGTTGAATTATCGGTACATTTTCAGAGAATCCCCGGGGCAGCGCCAGAGCCGCGTCGAATAGATCTCGCGATTGAAGCGTCGCATAAAGTGTCGCATGTAATCACTTACTCGTTTTCGATCGCGGCTCCCGCGGTCCATCGACGGTCACCTTAATCGCCCTCGTGTAGGTTGCTACTTGGGGTGGCGACGTCGACACCGTAATGGTGATGCTGAAGCTCTTTCCTGTCACAAAGAATGATGTGTAAATTGCCTGTATACTGTAAAGTTTGCGCTTTTGTTACACTGAAAAAAAAATTATGTTTAAAAACGGACGAACCAGAGAATCTTGTAGGATTGATCAAATATTCTGGTTATTATAATAGAACTCAATACTTAAAAATTTTATAGCTACAAGATTTTTCCGATTCATCCGTTTTTAATCAGAATTTTTTTTCAATGTATTAATTTACTCTTTTGTATTGTTTCATTAATTTATAAATAACAATACATAAATTGTATAAGATATCTCGGTACGCAATCTCTTTGTAGAATCATTACATAGTCTAATAAAAAAAATATATACTATTTTTATATAAAATTATTTTTCTCGAAAAATATGCGATTAATTTAAAAATGTTTGATTTACTACACATTCTTGCATCAGCTTGATACATGTTATGAATAATTTTTGCATATCTACTTTATCAATTAAAAGCTAATAAACATTGTATTTGTTTCTATGTTTGAATGCAGCGAGGGCGAGGCCCAATTTATAATTTGCAACTTTGCAATTATGTCCGTGTCTATTAGATCTTAACGGAGTCTCGGTATTCTTAAGCACGTTAAAAGATAATAGAGGAGCAGTGGATATTCAGGGGTGGAGCGTCGTGTACATATATCATCGGTGAAGGTCTGGAAGTTGAAGGCTCGGTATATTAATTCCCTCTCCATAAACGTCCGTCGGAGAGATTGACTACGCGCTCTTAAACGGCCCATCGCGCGCTAATATGCATTCGGTAATTCGCCGCTCTTTCGCAACTCTTCCGTAGGAGAAGCAGCCAGTTGTCCCTTTCGACCGATTGTGTCCCTCTCGGGTTCAGAGAGGGTTCGTTCGCGCGGCGGGAGAGAAATTTACACACCGGACTTAGCCTCTCATTATTTACGTTCTTCGGAATTAGAAACCGAGAAGCCCGGTGTGTTTTAGGCCAAACGGGTTGCCAAACGTAATAGCCGACGTATATAGCGGGCGATAACTTAACGAAAAACAATTCGTACGATCCGCCGTCTATTTCGCGGGACCGTGCCGTTCGCCAAAACACTCGGTGTCAACTTGTCCAATATGACGAAGCGGAACACGACCAAGACTGCTGTTTACGCCCAAAAGAGACGATACCTAACGCGCCGCGGACATGCAATCGTTTGTGTTGGCGTAAATGTCAACGATTTGTAATTGTCTCCCCTTGGTACACCCAGTTCCACCTCGCTGTGTCTGTCAACATGATAACCGGCATCAAACACCGCTGACCCCGCACTACCCCCGGGAGCTGCAACTGACTGCAGAGCTACATGGCGTTATATCCCAGTTATATCGCAGTCCTCTCCGCTCTTCCGCGATAGAATCGCCCCCGTTGCACCCTCCGCCCGGTCCCAGGATACCTCCCGCGGCCGTCATTGCCATCGTCATCGTTCATCTGTCGCGTGCAAAGAGCATCGTTGTCGGGATGTCGATTCGAATTTTTGCGTCAAAAGGCGATTTCTCTAACGTAATTTTTTTTTTCGGCAAAAATAGGCGACCGTTGGACCGAGCGAGGATAATAGATAATTTTTATAATATTTATATGTTTTATATACTTTTTTTTTTTTTGAGGACTTAATTTTCCGAAAATGCTGGGTAAGTGAAACTGGAGTCAATCTTACAGACAAGATCGTTCTGAAATTCGCCAAAGATCAAGACGGAAAGATTTCAATTGGAAAATCGCGGAAAATCCGAGGATCACCAAAGTCGGAAAAGTGGAAGGAGGGAAGGTGGTGACCGGTCGGAGGTAGGGTCGCGCGTTGAACTAGACCCCCTCTCCCCCGGCCGAGTCCATCGCATTTGGGGCTAATAATGCCGCACAGCCGACTCCCCTCTCCGGCGCCCGAACCTGCGGTTAATACTCGATGATGGGAACGGTCATCTGCAGAGACAGGACCCAGCCTGTGCATTCGCGAACGACGGACGGACGGTCGGTTGGACGAACGGACGGACGGACGGACGGACGGATGGACGGACGGACGGACGGACGGACGGGCGAACGGACAGACGGACAGACAAAACCGGGCCACGCGTATGTGGCACCTATATAACGTGCAGCATCACAGCTTGACTACTCACGATCTCCCGTGTGTCTCTCTCTCACCCCGCGCACGTGTACGTACGTGTGTGTGTGTGTCGGTGCGTTGGCAATACACCGACGACGAGATGAGCGCGCCAACCCAAACCGCCCACACACAACCGCCCGAAACCACTCGAAACCGTCCGTTAATACTCGTGGCGACGAGCGGAGGGGACGAGGATCGCGTAGGGCTAAGCGAGCAGCGCAGAGCACGGGGTAGAAAGGCTTGTAAGGGGGTGCGGGTGGGACGAAGGGAACGAGCGGACGCACGTTGGTGGTAGGGACGGAGCGGAGGTCCCAGAGTCTCCCAACAGGATGTCTCTGCAATTGTCAAATAATTACTATCGGTGGTAATTTCAGCCGTGTCGATATAGACTGCGGTATATTACTAATTATAGGCACGGGCCGCTTTCGACCCCGGCGATGATGATGGAACGGCCGTCGTCGCCGTTTCATCCTGTCGTCGTTTCATCCGGTCCTCTTTGATTCGGCGCCACCGTATCCCCGTTTTCTTTTTCCGACGGTGCATTTTTGGAATTCGCTTGCTTTCGCGCGCGCGCGCGCGAGTTATACACGGCAGGCGATAATAACTGGAATCGTAGAATCCTCTAAACGCGCGGAGGGAAAGGGAGGGGGGGGGAGACCTCGCGCTCCTTTGAAGCAGCGACCGATGCTTCATGAGTTTATGATAGTTTTAATGAAGAGAAAAATGATCGTTGACCGGCTTGCGGTTATCTCGCGTTATTTCCTTTTTAACATAGATTGACTTTAATAGCCGGCTGATTAGAGGTAATAAACCGTGAGGTGTGATCGGCGAGTTGTAATCTCTTACGTGACAACAGAAGACACGTGTAAAAGCAATTTCAATCGGATATATATATATATTGCCGGAGGAAATTGTGCGGTGGGAAAAATCGCCGGAGGGATATCAGCCCTCGACTGGCGAAGTCGCCGAAAAATAATCTCGTCGCGTTAGTACGTGCCGCGGATCGCTCTTTTTAATCGAGGAAGCAGCGGCCGATTTTTCGTGGCCTCGTCGTTTTAAAATCCTCGCTGCAATTTCTTGAATCAGTTTGCCGGCCGATGCGATGCAATTCAATCAAATTAATAAGTCGCGGAAACAAAACCTCGATGATAGGAGAGGGCCGGCTCGCCCGATGGTGGTGGCCGGTATCAACACACCGAGAGCGGTTTGGTCAATCGCCGAAATTGAGTATTATGGATTATCGGGGAGAGATTGAAACGACAAAAAAAAAAACATATAACAACGAGCCGAAAAATGGACAAAGGGATCGAAGGATTTTGGGCGAGGGAAGTGTCTCTTTCGCTAATTGACTCCGGGGACCAATGCACCTGTGCGTCAGGAGAACGGAAAATCGCTGACCCTGCACTTCATGATCAAATCAAATGAAACATAGATGACGCGCTACGGGACGAATATCCCGTCGTATACGAGCAGTCCGGCCCGTTAATTCATAAACGCGCCCTCCGGATCATGGGGTGCAAAATGCATTTGTAGGCTTTGACAAAGCTGCCTGCTGATCCGTGAATAATTATTATACGCTGGGAAATCGATATTTCGAAAACGCAAATGAGGTCGAATGTGCGACTATGAAGGTTTCATAAGAAAAACATGAGTCGATATATTTTTACCTTGTATATAAATATTTTCATTTTATTTTCATTTATATTGTAATTATCGGAGAGAAAGTAGCGTTGCGTTAACATTGTTTTTTATCAGGAAAATTAATTTAGTAAATGATGCTTTGACATTTTTATCAATTAATATTTGCGCGAGAGAACCGCGAGGGATGAGAAGAGGGAGGAAAAAATTAAGATTGAAAATTAAACAAGTCAAGAGCATCGATCGAGAGCGTTGGTTAATTTTGGCAAGTCGTCCTCTCCGTCTATATCTGTTTATATCCGTTGGATGATTTCTGATTAACGGCCAGTTGTTTCGAATGCTCGGTTGGGGCTTGTGGCAGACATCGAGTAATGACTCTGGGGGTGGCAGGAGAGCGGGAACTCGCGAATGGGGACACGGGGGCGGACGAGGGTGGCACGATGATGATGATTACAATAACTGTGATTTTAGAGGGCTGGAAATCGCGGCACGCGCTTTTGCCCGTCCTAATAGTGCTGCAGATTCCTCCTATGGACTCCGATATGATCAAAGGTGTAGTAAATTGTTTTCGGAAGGCTAATTGGAATACACTTCTACAAACGCGCGATGTCTTTTGTTAAACGTGACGCGCCACGAAATACTATTTTACCGAAGAGAAGAATAAATTTATAGAGAAACAAAAAATGTAACAATCACAGGCACTCACCCCTGCCGCTCCTGCCGACGAATCTGAGGTCATTGAATTTAGCAACTTGATTCTTCATCAACGCGGTGGAGTTTCGCAATTCGGCGCAACAGTTCTCGTCGTTACCAGCACGAACTGTCACCAGAGTTCCATCGCCAACTTCGCCTAGGGCAACCACTTTAAATGCCACTGGAAGGGTTTTGTTGGATCGCCAGTGCGTCGGTAGTTGACTGCACAGAAAGTACGGCGATCCTGAAACAAACATTTTTATCATATATAAAATTGTTCAATCTAATTTAAATATATGTAGGATTTTCACGTCTAGTATCAATTAATACAATTTGACGAAATATCTTTCAACTTTTTTCAATATAAACTCACAAGCGGACGAACGGAAAGTGTCCCTCTGACTCGCTTATTTTTTGTATTAATTGTTTTTCTTAAATTCCTGAAATATTCGATATGTCTGTTAATGCTGATGTTTAAAAATGTCAATATGTCATTACAACGATCAAAGTTTCAATTATATTTAATACAATTAAGTTATAATAAATCAGTCATAATGCAAAATATCTATCTACAGTTATAATACTTTAGGAAATATTCGCGCGCGAGCGAGTATAGTGGAAATTGGAGCGAATAGTAAAATGCTTGAATGATCGATGTGGTAGTTCAATATTGTCTTTATTGTCCACCTCTCGGCTCGGCTCGGCTCGCGCTCTCTCAGGGCACCGTCCGTATTTGTTTTACCCACGTTTTTGCCTCGTATCTCATGTTTGTCTCCGCGAAAGTCTGCAACAATTCCCCGAAAAGCCGGGAATTCACGAACTTGCTACCTATGCCGACCTATTCCTATTTCGTGGATACGTAGCGGTTTATAATAAATTTTAAATTTTGAATTTTCGTGGGTATGCAGCGGCGCGACCGCTACAATACGAAATTCTAATCTTACACATAATTTCAATAGAAGCGTCTGATGCGTGAATGAGAATATTTGCTTGATTCAATTAAAATGAAAAGTACGCGAAAAAAAAAATCGGTCTTTCTCTCAGTTCTCCGTTATTTTCAGTATTTTTTTTCTTTCAATTGACATTGTTAGCAAAAGCACGAGCGATACCAACCTGTCCTAACGAGTTCTCCAGGATGCTCGGCCTGCGCCTCGCCGACGAGCCTTTCGGTCCACCATAGTTCGCCGACGGCGGCACTCTCGCTCATTTCGCCGCCTCCACCTCCGGCGTCGGCGTCGTCTACTTGGTGGTACCTGCTGTTTACACCTTGCAGCGGCGCCAGGGAGGGACCACACGGGCCGGCGCCTTCGTGAGATCCAACGGTGCCGTAATTCTCCCCGCAGCCCACGGAACCCACCGGTAGATGCATCCCATCGGCCAGTAGCCGCCCCTCGTCGCCCAAGCACGCACCCCCCGGCCGGGACGTCGTGATTTTCACTTACTTCGCAGTCGGAGGCGACTCCCGAGTCGTTGCCTCGCTACCAGCGTCCGCAGCGGGTCTCTCGCTGTTCGTAGTAGTCGTACGGTCGTTCCTTCTTCACGATTACGTCGATTTTCATGATCGGTCGCGAGATCATCGCTACAGGCTCAATACACGGCGGAATTGCGTTCCGGTCTTGATCCACGATCGATGCAGCAGCAGCTGTTTTCAACTGAGTCTCGCGATGTACCGTTGCACTTCTTGCGCGACGCGCGATTGGAGAGACCCGGCGATTTAAAATACATTGTCACTGTCTATCGTCAATTTAATAACATATTTCAATTGTTATTTAACATTCTCAAATCGTCACCAACATACTCGTAGTCACATATCTCTCTCTGCCTCTCTGTCTGTCTTTTTAGAAACACTCTCGCCAACGGCACCAGCTAAATCATCAGTCGCGATTTCTATTCCTACAGGTTGTCGCCGCAGGATGATGACGTAGGCGACGATTTCTCGAATCCGATAATAACGTCACGGCGTTACACTTGGACGAACGGTGCACTTTTCCTACATAACGCCCGCCTGACTGATTTCCTTCTGGCGACGGAGCGAGCGATCATGATGTCGCGATTGTCGCGGTGCGGCTGGCCGGTCGACGATCCTCTCGCGCGAACGTCAGTCGCGGTCGGCGGTGCGCGACGTAATGCCGCGCGGAGCGGCTCGGTGGACCGCGTGTTCCGCGCGTAAGCGGCCCGGGACGGCCTAAGCCCCGCGATTCTGGACCCCCGCCTCCGCTTCTGCCCCCGGACTCTGACGCCCCTCGGTGGCAGGAACGAGCTACGCTCCAGCGCTCCCACCACGCGAACCGCCCGCCCCGTACGTCGCGCCACTTTTCGCACCGTGATCTCTCTCCGCGGCGGAATCTCCGACGTGCCGGCGCACTCCTCCTCGGCCGACGAAACGACGGCTCGCAAATGACGTTTGCAAATTTCCCCAGATTACAAGCTGGCGCACGCGATGTGCATCGGGATATACGCCGGGATAAATTCGCGGGAATCCCCGTGCGTCAGCGCAAACATTTATATTTTCCTATTAAGTCGATTAGCGATTTCGCGCAATTTTGTTTATCGACCGACTAATCTCAAGGCTAAAGGTCGAGTAAAAATTTATACTTGTTAAAAATACAGATTTCGATGCATCGGTTCCAAAGTGCATCCAGTCGTGGAGCGTAGTTCGGTCGACGACGATCGGTCGCCGTTCAGGCCACCTCTCCCGATGAAGGGGGAAGTACCGATAAAATTATCGATGTTATCGCGTAATTTTTCTCAGGACGGCCCGGCCTCCCAGTGGCCGCGATATGACGAGTCCAGCCTTCGAGTGATTCTTCCCCTTCTTTCTTTGCAAAGTGGAAACGCGCGATGTGGGGATAGAACGCGTCGAGCTAGCGAATCTTCCATTAAACTTGTCCACCATAATATATTATAATATTTATAAATCTTTTATATTTAGTATGACTTTAAAAGTGTAGTATTACAATTTTATTCTTTACTTCATGAAAGTGTATATAAATGTAATTTTTTCAATATTTTTTTATATTTTCCTTGATTTCTTCTACAATATATATTATGCAAATTAATTTGTGTTGCACGTACTAATTATATATATGCACACGATTGAAAGGATTTTCTGTGAAAGATCTAATTACGATCGAAGGATGAAGAAATATTTTGAGGAAAAAATACTTGCTCGGCGTACAGGTGCATCGGCGTGTCGACTAATTTCCTTCTGGCTTATGCAAAATCTCAATATACAGCTTCCCATCAAGCAACGGCAAGGCGTAACAAGTGTCTGTGTGACGTCATTCGGCTTTCTGGAGGCGGAGCCTCTCGTTGGGGAAGCAGGTAGAGGGGTCGAACTCTCCCGCATCATGCATCGCTTGCCCCACCCCCGCGATTTTGCTCCTTTGCGCCTCCACCGTTTTCCACCTCCTGCCTCTCTTGACCCCTTTTCCTTTCGCGAGGAAGCTTGGATCTCAACGCTTCTTGTACGCTTTACAATATTAACATAGTGATTCAAGAGAACAGTATTCTTTAGTAATCACTCATTAATCGTTTATTAAATAATTCTTTTCGATTATTTTTCGAAAAATCCACTGGCTCGACTCTTTCGAGCTCGATCGATTTTAACAGACTATGTAATTTTACAATTTGTTCAGATGGATACAGATTTATTTTACATTTCTCAAATGTAATCTCAAATAATAATTTTATAAAATGTAAATTTTCCAATTAAAGCAATTATCAATAAATTTATCTGTTGTCTATAATTAATTATGGGACAACATACGTCAAATGTGCTGTCATTTTTCAGATCTTTGTGCGGTTTGTTAGAAGTTCCTTAGACCATTGTGTTTTCAGATTCACCAAAAATTCTGAATCGCGGCCGCAAGATGCTCCTGTTTATTGCACTGTGGTCTGTGCCGAAGCGCACTCGAGAAGGCAGATGCGGTTTGCCGTGTTCGCAAGAATATAGGTGATTAACCCCTTGGATGTGCTCCTTGTGTATGGGGATAAATTTATCAATAGCTCGCCTATCCGCGTCGCGAAATGTTCGGAATCGCCGCAAAAATCGGCACTATGATCAATCGCGAAACCGCAACCGCCGCAACCGCATTATTTGTATGTTACACAAGTTACAATGTGTACGAGCACGAATTAAGACGTTAACTTTTTCGAATCCTTTCTCATCAGTCGACTCGAATAGAAGCAGATTAGAAGTGCCGATTCTAAAAGTTACATGCTTCTATATAGTATACAAAGAATTAACATGTTCAACGAGAACCAAATGCGTTGTAGAATATCAGAATATTGTTTGCTTTGTTATTATTTGATTGTAAAATGTATTTAATTTAAAATAATCAAAACTGTTTTTTGATCAAGTAATGATTTTAAGTGTTTGGAATTAAATACACTTTACGAATAATATTGCATATATCAAGCCTGTCCAAGACTAAAAAACTATTAAAAATAATTAATTTTGAGATAAATTCAGTCAATTTGATTTATATTTGGCTGACACACATCTGATCGAAAAGAGGTTCGGTAAAACGTTCTTCAACTGCGACAAGATTATATTCGATGGCTGCATTAGGCAGTACGAGATAATAGATTAACAGCGGGTAGCCAAAATAAATAAAAGGATCTTTTGACGCATTTTTATCAGTGCGACGGTATCGCTCTGAGCCACTTCCAGCGCCACCGGAAAAGCTTACAAGACCGCCTTATCGTTGATTGCTTTCTCAGAAAAATGTCGGCTTACATAAACTATATTATTCTATGTGATGTATGCTTTACACGACTCTTTTAACAATTATTATGAATTGAATTTCCTCTTGTTAGGAAATTTAATACAAAAGATTCAATTTTTAAAGCTATTTTATGTAAAAGTAAAATATCTTTTTTGTTTTTTATTGTTTCTATCTCTCAATACAGAATTTTCCATTAGATAGCTGATTCTTATTTTTAATAAATGTTATATTCTTATAGAAAATATACGTTTTATAATATTATAGTTTAACGTAATAAAAAATATTACACAATCTCAATCAATAATGTATTTTCTAATATATTTGCTTCACACTGCAAACTTTAACGGTGAAAGGGGAGACTCTTGTTCTTTCGGTGGATAAAGGCGGTATATCGTTAGGCATAAGTTAATTTGCCTTCTACGCGAAAGCCGAGCTAATGAACTATAAATAAGGGAGGAATACTTGTGCCAAGTGGACAGCCGCACTTACTGACCCTTCGTAATTAAAATCCCGTCCTAAATCAGGACTAGGGATGCGATTAGACGAGGATCGTTCCTGCTCCGTCAGCTTACCGGCAAATCCTCCGCGGTCCTTACATATTTGAGCACTCATCTTTCGGTTCGTACACGCGTATGTAAATTTGCGATAACATTATTATAAATGTAAAGCTATGTAATTATTACAAACGTAAACCGAAAATGAACTTAAAAAGACATGACTAATATGAACAAATTGCAATTTAATGCAAGTTTTAATGTATATAATAAGATGCATTAAAATTATTTTATAGTTAGATAATTTGGAGTTATAATGGCCTAATGACAAATATGTCGTGATACCAGAAAGTATTATTATTATTAGAAACGAAAAATATAAGAACGTGGTCTGTTCGTGACTATGCGGAGTGAGTCTTTTCGTTTCCGTTTCCGATATAATTTGTCTTTCGTTAATTCAGCCTCGAAGCGTGCAGTTAATAATCCTTTTGTGCAGAACACGCGATAAAACGAGGGCGGGAGAATCGGGAAAAAATTTATCGAAAAGTCGGTACGAGGGTTGCTATATAAAAATGCATATACATTACATCTTTAAAATATCAATATATATAAATAAACAATTATATTCAAATAAGTATGGATAATGCTGTGAGAAAGAACAAACACAAATTTACAGATCATCTTATAATGTATAATAGACTCTCTCTCTTTCTCTAGAAGATAAAGATCGATATTTAATCCTAGATATAAAATTATTTGTTAATTTATTGCGTGCACTCAAAAAATAAAGCTTATTTTATCGCTTATTTACTCATAAAATATAGAGTTCATAAAATAAAGCTTACTTTATCGATAATCAATTATTGGCGCATTTTGATTCTATAACAGTATAATAATTAATGTGTATCAGTCGTATTTGAAATAACTACTTCACCGTGAAATATTACTGCTGTGAAGTATTATTAATTAAGATTGTTCTCGAAACGCTTCTCTTTCTCATTTTATTTTCCCATGTCGTTTGAGGGATAAGTGACAGAGGCGACAAAAATAGAAAAAAAAGAAGGAGGGACGCTACGATGTTATAATAGATACGACAAATAGAGGTCTCGGATGCGCCACGATTAAACGAGTTGGAGTACAGCTTTCCCGTCACCATTACCTTCCATCCTCACGTCCCTCTCGGCGGTTATATTTTCCCCGACCACCGCGACGTAGATACGTCCACCCTTGTATGTCCCGTTAATAAGCTTAATAAAGCCCCGCTGCGACTGTCTCCCTGTATTGTCCAGCACACTCCAGATTCCAACGATACAGGGATGGCACTCGAATCTCGCATAACCTGAGAGAACAGTATCTGACAATGTCATCGATCAAACCGTTTTAAAAAAATCGCAATTTTCACTTAGAAAACTTAAGACGTCATTGGGAAATATAATTAGTTATATTAGTTATATGAGATTAAGAGAGATTGTGACAGATGTGTGAACATTATAAAATACATATAATATTTTAATACATTCGTTATTATTAATTTGAAGATTTTTAAATATGTTATAAATCATTATTAGAAAAGATAATATGCGTTCTTGTAATTATAATTAGCCTTTGCATAGTGTTAACTATTTCGGTCGTTATTTTTTCGAATTTCCTCCATATTTTTTTGAATGTATAAATATTATTTCGCTATTTTGTAATATAGACGTCAAACGCGTAGACGTAATAATGCATTTTAAATGGTAACACGTCGCAGGCGACGCAGCTCTGCTCGGTTGCCGAAATTTATAGCTTCCTCCCTGTACTTACAACAACGAGGAATGTAAGCTCAACAAGGTCCGGCTTTGAGAAGGACATCAAAAGGATGATAATACACAGACGTGAGATTTGCTCCACCTCTCTCTCTCGCGTTCGGATCCTATTTGGTTGCTCGAGCTTTAAAGTACGAGCTTGGCCGTTCATTTGGGTTGCATTGTAAAGCGTAAATTGACTGAAGTATTAAATGAAAGCGTTCAAGTAAAAACTACCCCATAAAAATGTTGTAACTTGCAAATCGGGATTAAAACGGCAAAATCTCGTCTGTCGAAGAGCTTCTCGTAATTTGATTGTTATCTTGAGAAACTTTTTCCATTGTTACAATTATTACATGTATCTCGCAACAGCGCATTATCATCAAAATAATTTACTATTCTGGTTTTTCAGAATCTTTTTACTTTCTTGCACAAAAAGTAAGTAATGAAATAAACCACAAATAATGAATTTTATTCAAATATACGAGATATATTCCCAGTCGACACAGAGCATCCAGTTACATTACATTCTATGTTATAATTTCGCACTCAACAAAATAAATGTAATTTAACAACATTGTTATATTACATTTATATATTATTGAGTGTGAAATTATAGCATGTAATGTAAGTAACTGATGCTCTGTGTCGACTGGGTTTTTATAGATATAGATTTTATCATGTTTACGTTAATTATTCTAAATACCATGTAGCATTCTAACTACCATACATTATTCGTGAATGTAATTTCAGCTTTATTTAATTTAATTTATTTTATTCGAAATAGTTAATCAAAGTTTTCGAAAATGCATGAAAGATCAAGTAAATATCCTTTGCGTTCACATTTCTGTAAATGTTACGAAATATATAATAATAATAATAATAATAATTCCGTCCGTAATTTTCTCTTTCAAATACAGATATCAAAAGGCAGTTCTGTCAACATTAATCAATTTATATTTATACATTTATATTTAATTCTGAATTTTTACTAACCTCTCTTTATCATTGAAATACCATTAAGTAATTACAGATTCACATATACTGTTGTAATATGAAAGGCTGGGCGACTTCTTTCAGGGGGTCGATTCTGTATCTTTTAAAGGAGTAAAAATGTGAAAAGTGAGCAGATTTACAAGGATATTTGTAATTTCATTGATCAACATCTAAATTTGCTGAGTTTTCACATTTTCAGTAGAAATTAGTAGACACCCCAGTGAGAAATGATGATCGAAAAAGACATCGAATCGATATCGATTCGACATCGATCTGACCAATCATTTCTCACGCGGATTAGATTCGATAAATAACAGCCTTCAGGCGGAACAATTTCGCGCGGGCGTGCGCGGCCATGTTAGTTCGCGCCGTTCTTCTCTCGCGCGTAAGCGCGGCGCGTTAACCGCGGCCGGTTTCCTCTCGCTGACGGCGAGTCTCGCGCGCGAATAAGCGCCGGGGGCGTTCGGGGATGATCGCGGACGTCGGGTGAAAACGGGCGGCCCTCGCGGCGCGCTATTTACCTCGCGGCGCGAGCGAACGCGCCTTCGCGGACGAAAGGGTTACCTCGCGGTACGTAGGCGCCAAAAGCGCGCTCGAATTCCTGCGCTCCGCCTCGAGTCGCGAATCGCCGGACTGTCGATCGTCGCCACACGCACGTCGTTCGTGCGTTTCGAGTGTCGTCGGCAGTGCGGATCGGTCATCGGGCGATACCGTGGATCGTCTGTCCGCGATACGCGCGACAGCGAGAACTCTCGACTCGACTTCGAGTGAAAAATGCATCGCGAATCGCGTATGCGCAGTCGCGCTGTACCTGCGCCGCGTCGCGTCGTTCGAAATCGGAGCGGATTTCGGAAGCGGGAGCGAATAAAAGTGCCGTGACAATCCTGCGACGCTGTGAATTTATCACGGATGGACCGTAACGAGAATTTCTGGGCGACAGCGAGAAAGACGGGGGGATTTTTCAAAGCTGCGGCCGGCATTCCGGGCGACGGCGATGGCGACGCAACGACCGGTGAGTTAATTTATTTATTGTATCTGTAATTGTTAATATTTTCTGTTGAAACACATTGACGTCACGCGATGCCTGGCGTGCTTTAATAGGAAATTCGTTAATTTTTCACGAATCGTGAAGATTTGTCGCCACCGACGATAGATAAGCGGAAAATATATATGCAATTCGTCGCAATCGTGCCACCGTTTGTTTGCTGGCTAATTGTCGTACTGATGGATTGTCGTATATCGAGAACTTGGCAAACTGCCTCATTTGTAGTTGATAAAAAAGCGATCGGTAAAACAGATCTCCGGAATCGCGCGCGACAGCGCTTGGCCGTTACGTTATCCGTCGCGGGACGCTTCGTGTTTCCGTGTTTCACTGTCGATGGCGCCACCTCGCTGTGCCACGTGCGTTTTCGGCGATTCCGCAGGGATGACTGCTCCGCGCAGTCATTCGGGTTTAGCGAACTCCACGGACCCGAGCTCGATATACTGCGAATATTCGCATATGTTTATGCATCATTTATACTTATGCATATGTTTTTGTGACCGATAGTGTAATAAATATTCCAAGAAAGGTGAAAGCTCGAGTTAGAAAAGAAATAAAAAGAAGGATAAGGCTCGCGTTTGATGTAAATGGAGCGTGATAGAAAATTGAACCTCTCAATTTTTATTTATGCCTCTTAATAAAGAAATATTGTGTGCTCGATAGTATGTTGTGAGACGAAATCATTTCTGATGATTTTTAGTGCGACTTTTATTATCTCTTAGTCTATACATTCTAATTTTTTTTTTCGAAAAATTAAATAAAACTATATTAAAAATAAATAAACCGAATAAAATGAAAATATTAAGTTTGTTATATTGATTACGCAATTAGGACAACTACATTTTCAATTATTATAAATTATTGATTTTTAAAAAGGCATTTAGAAGAGAAATGGTATACAAAATTTGTATCTTTCGAAGCTATAAAGCTGGGCTCATTTAATTATGTCTTTATAAAAAAATCGTATTATTTGAATTAAATTATTCGTGGGAAATGAGTTCTTTTACAATTGTGCAGGAAGTTTATGGATTACAAAAAAAAGTCTATACAAAATATTTATCCGCCTGGCCGCTACAACTAGTACGTTCTCTCTCATTCTCTCTAGCTTTCTCTCCCTCTCTCTCTCTCTTTCTCTCGGTATCCTAAATCGCTGAATCTCGTTGCATTATTCCCCTTCCTATCATCCCCCCGCTAAGCGTAAGCCACATTATACGACACCCGAGAAAATCAGGAGCACATCCTGTGCACCAAATGCACCCCGGTCGACAACAATGGGCCGGGTTTTGCACCATTATGTTACTGGGGGATCGCATTACTGGCCGATACGATCTGGCGCGCTTTCAGCACGGCTCTCAGATTTTATCGTGTACGCGCATGAATGGCCGGTCTTTTTCCTTTTCGGCGATCGCCGCACACCCAACGTTCGCGGAGCTCCCTGAATTTCGCGTCCGGCCCTAGAATTACGCTACGGTAATTACACAGTTGCGTAGGGTTTTTTTTTTTGCGTGCTTATCTCGCGCGCGAACCACGCTTACGGTCAGGCGGACCAGCGGACATAGGTGAAGAGCGATTCTCATTCGCTCGTACAGTCGCTGAGGTCGGTTGAAATTATTCGTGCGCTCCGTTTCCGTTTTGCGGGAAAATAGTTGTTAGCAAGAATAGCACACACGTTTAACTAAAATCCTTCGTATCTGTTTCGTTTCTCGCGTATATCCGCGATGCAAACATCCGAGTGGATCCATGGTAAAAGCGATACGACGGACATCCGCCGTATATCTGTCGCTGTAAAAGCTACGTTATGATACGATCTCGCGCTCTCGACAGCGACCAGATTTTATCGATTGCCCCGAATGAATGGTCGATTTTTTTCGATGCCCGGAATAAGGGAGGCCGCCGATTTGTGAAACTCCGGCGAGCGGAGAGAGAGAGAGAGAGACTCGCGAGCCTCTTATCTCGCGCCTCTTTTCCCGACGATCTGCCGCGCTCGCCCTTCTCCGAGATCGTTTTCCGGAGAAATTGGAAAATTCGTATTGATATTGATGGCAATTGCGAGAATTACAGCGGGGACTCATTTGTGCCGGCTACAATACGCGCCGTATTTCCTCGCCCGAGAGTCCGTCTTCGAAGCGCTGGCGAAGCGCCGAGCGTATATCGAGGCAGTTTCATTAGGACGCGCGGTGAAATATCTCCACTCTGTTAGACAGTAAATATGCGCGAATTAGAATTTCAAGTGTCGCACCACGGGATCCACCGGGGGGCGGATCCGTGTCCTCCCCAAAAGAAAAAGGATATCGACGAGATGGCGCGAAAACGGTGACGGCGGCAGTGGACGGCGACGGTGGGACGCAAAAAACGCGGATATACACCGCGGAGAATATTATTTTTTAACCGAGTGATATATGACCGAGCGACAATTTACAGTGTTACAATGCCGACTGACGATTGCTTCGTTTTTACGGTTGTCGAAAAAAAAAAAAAATTCCGAAAGAAGACTTCTCGCACGTCCTTTTGTTCCGTACCGCTTGCCACATCTTTCTATACACAGTGACCACGAGGTTTTGAATTTTTTTTTTTTCGCAACGCTGTTCATCGAGCTCGTCTTCGCCGCCAAGATTGCATTTTTTGGGTGTAAAAAAAAAAAACGAGGAACGCACGAAAGGGAACGACGGAGCCGCGTGGGACAATGGTACCCGATATATCGACAACACTAAACTGTGCTTTTAATTTCTATGGGATTTTTGGGTTAAAAAGGCAAGCGTGTGTGTACGCGCGCTATGTACATACACGAAACGGGCAGAATTTTCCTTTCGTGGGGTTTTTATTAGGATTGTAAAATCCCTGTGGCTCACCACCGGTCGAAAGAGACAGAAAAAAAACAACGGAAAAACTTTCGAGTGAGACGTGTCGAGCAAGCATCGGCCCAGGGTTGCAATCTAGCTCTTAATAACGGACACGTGCTTTTCGATTGAAAAACCGGCAAAAAAAAACTCGCTGACAAGTGCGCGTTAGAGAGGACTCCTGGAAAAAAGTGCATAACGAGCAATGATGTTGCGAACCGCATCGAGTATCTCTCTCTTTCTCTCTCTCTCTCGCTCTCTCTCTTTCTCTCTCGCGGACTACGTTTAAGACCAATTATCGGCGGTTAACGCGAATTTCAGTTTGCAAATCCGAGAACAAGCAGCAACAAGAAAAGGCTTTTTACCTATGGAATGAGAATCGAGCGTGCAATTTAGTAAGCCTCGCAATTTTACGGGATTTGCCGACGTACACGCGTACGTCGGGAAATTGCAGAATTCTCCAGCATGTTACTCCAAAGGTGAAATCCATCGGAGAGTTTTTGCCGCGAATTTCTTCGAAATTTAACTTCGTTAAGACACGCGACGGCGAGGCCGTTCGCGCGATCGATGTATTTCCTCAGCATCGACGTTGTCTCGGCTCGTTTGCTCCTTTCCTGCCCTGACAGGCATAAATCGATCGGGCGCGGTGTTTCAAGGTAGCGTATAGATATCCGTGCGTGGCGCGCGGCCGCGCGCGTGTTCAGAAACGTACGAGGAGGAACCGGGTGATCTACTGCTTTTAGGTTGTGTTTACGCGACGATCACCGCCGCCAATATCCTTCTCTTTCTCTCTCTCTTTCGCTCTTCGCCCTCTCCCCTTCTCTCTCTCTCTTCCCCCGTGGAGTTTCCACGGAGAAAGCTCCGAAATGGACGTGCAACAGCTGTTACCGTCACTCCCGATGGAAACTGGCACGCGTTGCCCGCCTGTATAACGTTCGCGAGCACGTACGACTTATGCCAGTTACGAACGACAGATATTGATTGTTCTTCGAGCTTTTCGACCAGCTTCGAGTAATTCGTCACGGCCTTTCGTACGTTTCGGTTATCGGATGATGCCAGTATTCCCATTTGAAAGAAACTCGTCAGATTTTATTCGACGTGAACACATGTCTCGTATCTAGACGTCGATAAGTATAGAGAATATTCCAGAATTTATTATTGTACAGAACTTCCTTTTAGAAGCAGTTTTTTTTTTTTATAAACTTGAAATCGACATTTATTTCATCGAAACGTTTTACGAAATGATCTGTTATGAAAATTAGTAGAATATTGTTAGAACGTTTAATTAAAAATGATAAATTAATAAAATTATATATAATTAGAATAGAAAGAACTTTGTTTTTTAAAGATGACAATATTAATGTGTAATTTAATTCACACTGCGACAGTATTAAATTCGTTCAGAAATCTGTATTGTGCACACACAAGAGAATTCTTTTTTATTTCCGTAATGTCCATTCTACCTAATTCTCAGGATTAGAAAAAGATAGGAAAGTTAAACCGAGATTAAAGCTAATCGGCATGGTAGAAAAAGACACAAATGAGTTTCTCTACTGAAAGAAAGAAATTGTAGAGCCGTTGACAGATCGTAAGTTACCATAAGTGGTCGGCGATATCGCTTGAAAGACCGGATGTGTCGGCGCGAGATCTTACGTTGACGATTCGCAGACATTCTTGAGAGTGTAGCCAACTGTTTCGAAGCACGACAGTTGCGACAACAGGGGCACGCGCATGTAATGCGAGCCGAAAAGGCCCCCCTACGACTTTTTCGTTTTATCGCTTGAGATTTCAGCTTAAAGGACCTGCCATTTATTTTAGCAGCCTAGTTACGCGTACTCCAAAATAATTATATTGTGGCCTTAAATTGCGTTCTTTTCTTCGATTTCAAGATTTATGTAGAAAATATTCGGTCATCTGTTTTAACCTTTCACATTTATCTGTACTTAAAATTCTTCTAAAAAAAAGTTACACGTGCAGGATGTCTCTGAACTTATTGTTAGTGCCAAAACCGGTACAACGGCTTTAGCTCATGAAAACAAGTCGAAAATGCCTAATAACCGTGTCCGAAGCCGAACGGAGAGTTTTAGGGTAGCTTTACAAAAGGTGCTAAAAAATTCCTCCATCGACTTCGACACACTTTCTAGCACGGCTATAGTAACTGACACACTTAATGCTGCAAATGTCACCCGCAAAACTCCAAACGTTTTTCAAAAAACTGAAAATATATAGTTATTAATTCATTCTAGAAAATGTCGAGAATTTTAGAGAAATTTTGGAGAACTTTCTGCAAAATATTAAACAGATTAAAGAATATTGAACAACATTCACTTCAATTCATGTTTTCTTACGAAAGCAACTTTAATATCCCGCGTAACTCCAAAATTGTTTGAATTCGTACATGTTTATTAAACATTTTCGATTTGTTTTCATGTACTAAAACCGTTGTACCAGTTTTGGTATTTTAGAGACACCTAGTATAGTGAAATTTTTATATAATACATGCGACATTTTTGCACTGATCAATTACATTTATATCTAACAATACGGCTGACTTTTCTATCGCCGAGTTTAAAGAATTTAAGGAAGGCCTAAGAAGAAGTGCTTTATTGCTTTCTTCGCGATTCGATTCGATGGTTTCACGACAGCCAGCTTCGATATATAGATATCGAAAGAATAATGCATTGTTGTCCTCGCGGCATGAGTAGCGATCGGGATGCATCAACGGCAATGTTTGCAGACAAGACCCAAAAACGGGCCCCTCGGCGACGTCGCGATTCTTTATCTCGCTCCTTGCTTTTCTTTCTCACTCTCACGAGTGTGTCGGTAGCGATCTCGTTCTTTTTGACATACGGGGTGACAACATAAATATAATGTCACGCTTCCGCGCCCGCCAATGAAGACCGTCGACATCGTCTCTTCTTCGGGACTCGCTGAAAGGTTTTCGGGGGCCCTATTCAGGCCGACCATACATGGACGACGATTTTTATGGGCCACATGAAAAATGAGGTTAGCCTACTATTTATCGCTCTCCTTCTCGATGTTCCTTCTCGGCAAGTATCGTGGAGAAGCCGCCCCTCAATATTTTGGCACTCCATGGGGTTGCCCATTGCTATCGCGCAGAATTACGCGCATCGTTATACAAGTTTGCTCGAGGCCAGCTCTTTGCATAGCACGTCTGACTTTTGTGCGTATGAAAGGGGACAACGATTATCGCGAACCGTCGCTCTATTTGCAAAGCTCAATGGAACTTGCGAAGGATAGAAGATTTTTGTAAATATTAATTTCTTATCTTTTCTTGCGTTAAATTTTATGATACAATTTCTAACAATATCAGCGTTAACCACATTTGATGCCTGACAAAACGGAGATTCTTGTGCCGCATATTGCAACATACGTCTTTGTTCGGTCCCATTGATCACGCGAGTACTCGACGCACGGTACGGGGGGACGAACCTCGCGAGAACCTCTCTCAATAGGTTTGGGGCCCAATTATGCGTCGGAGCTATTTAAAGTCGGGTGAGCGAAAGGCTCGGGTCCTTTTTCGAGAGCCTCGCCGTTTTCATATGGGGGTTTCAATTTTGCTGACGGTACAATGGCGGTCGTGACATCATTTACGTCCGACCCCCGCGGTCCGCCACAGGCGAATGGGGCCTATGTGGCACGGAGAAAAACCCATGCACCATGACGAGACATCTTCATTATATTGCGGCCACAGACCCCCTTTCGCGTTTCAATATATAATTCCTTTCATTCGGTAAATTAATTTAATCATCATTAATGGTACAGTAATTATAATATTAAATCTTCTCGCTAATGAGATGACAGCATCAAGAGATTCGAAAGTTTTAATATATTTCAAAATGGTCATTTTTAAATTTATGTTAAATGTAATGTCACACACTGAGAGAAAAATATAATTACTTTTAGCCTCAGCCATAATTTTTTAATATTTCTAGCAATAAATGTGATTAACTTAACTACATGCATTATTATGTTGACCATAATTATCGTTAGAAATATTATAAAATTGTGGCTGAGGCCAAAAGTAACTATATTTTTCTCTTAGTGTTTACACTTCGATCTAATTTCTCTAAAGCTTAAATTTTTTCAAATTAAACTAAATTTAGATTTTAGAAAGATTTTCATGTCATCTCAAGATTCTCAAGAACTTGTACAATCTGTCCAAATTGACCTTTTTTTTTTATAGGAAGTATATTCTGCTTCTTTTAGAAAGATATTTTCGGCAGAACGACATCTAGAATACTGCGGATGAATCAAGGGTTAAGTGGGAAACGAGAGAGGGTCGTAGGGTGATCGGCGTGGAAGATAGAGCTCACCGGAACGAGCGAGAAAGATACAGAGCGCGAAGAGAGAGAGAGAGAGCGAGTTAAAGGCGACACGGAGGGTTCGCGGTGCGGTGCCTTAGTGGCCACGGGTGCGGTACGAGTCCCTCCGTAACGAGGGCCAGCCTTTATGGCCCGTAAAGATACGTACCGTCCAGTTTACGTTCCCAATCCCCCCTCGTCGCGACCATACGTCGCTCCCCACATGGGGAGCCATTGTCTCGGACAACGTGCTTCGCCATCACCATACCGTAGTTACGTCGCGTTCATGTACGACGCAGGCACATTCTGGACCCCCTTCGAGATGGTGAAATCTCCAACGGAGGAGTTGCCGCGATCTAACCTTCCGCCAATCGTACCCGGCATTTCCGCTTTCCAACCTCTCTTTTCCTACCCCTCAATCACCGCACGGTGTTGAACATGAAAACTCTCCCTCGGGGACAGTTTTATAATGCGTGCCGTGATTACGCGTGATTGCTCGGGCAGTTCCTGCGGAAAAAACCCCGCCGATCGCGGCCGGCGGTTCTTTTTGATCCCTCATTTTTGGATGGCCGATGAAGAGGGAGGGGGAGGGAGATAGAAAGAGAGAGATTGCGGTCTTTTCAATGATGTTTAAAGTGGACTTTTTCCAGTGACAAATAATTTTCAGGATAATATCATGTTGTGTATATTTTAAAGCAATTGAGTTAAGAGGTGTATAATAGTATATATATTTTGTCACACATTGTATAGAAGTCAACAGAATTAACCATCTTTTTATTCGCACGACATCATAATGGTATAATTAAGCTGTGTTGTGACGAGATTTCAACACAACATTTTCATATGACCTCGTTTCCAAATCGTCGTGTTTGAAATTATTGAGGGGGGATTCACATGTACAAAAAAAAAGACCATGGTTCTCTTTTTTTAAGCATTATATGTGATTAGGATGTTACAGTCTTATTCTCTCACTTATTCTCTCCAGCACTACATAAATAATCTTGCCGAAGTAAAACTTACTATTAATTTCGAGAGTTGAAAATACTTTTGACGGGTCAATTTAGACACTATGAACTTTTATAACAAGTGTCCGTCGATTAAGAACGAGCGAACGCTCGAAAATTCTAAAGGGTCCAAAAAAACTGCGTAATTAAATTATACCGTCATACCGTTGAATCATCGACGCGAGAGAGCGAAAGAAGGTCCCCGCGACGTGCAGAAACGAAGCCGTGCGTTAAGGCGAGAGGATATTAATTGGAGGATATCACGCGCGCACGCGTGTCTTCTGAAATCCCATTCTCGCTCGTGTATACGCTACATCGTGCTTCCTGTTGTGTAGAAACGCATCCCTTTTTTTCCGTCCGGCGCCCTTCCCGCCTGCCGGCCTCTCTATATCCCTCCGGCGTCAAATACATCCGTGTCGTTGTACGCGCACACGCACGTCACGGGCGAAACAATCCACCCCGACCCGCACGCAAGCCTCGTCTCTGTCGCGCTCGTGACATACACACTCGCGTATCCCGTGTGCACATACAGGACGGCGAGGCGGCTTGGGGCTCGCACGGCCACGTACATACACACACGGGAATGGCATTCAATGTGGACGTGAGGGTGGCAGGGAGGTATTGAAATTAGCCGACCGGTCGGCCGGTGCTCTACGTGTATGCTCCGAGCGCGACCGATGGAGTAGGGGTAGAGATTGGTTCGGCGGGGCTTGCATATATTCACACCGAATTAAGTCACCAACACACCGTGGACTGGCCTGGCCGCACTCTTTGTGCAGCCACGAGCCCTTTCACGCATACCGCTCGCAACCGTGCGCGCGCTCCAAATCGCACGTGTGTATAAGAGCGCGAGCGGGAAGAAGGGATGTTTGAATTTGGATGGCGGTAGACCCGTGATGAGAGCGAGCGAGAGGGTGAAAGAGCGGCGGACAAAGAGAGACAGAGAGGAGATTGGGAAAGAAGTTAACGCGCGTTGCGTGGTGTATTCTAAAGCGTGCATTAGGTGCGAGATTTTTTGCAAAACGGTAGTCGAAAATGCCGATGCGAGAAACTGGCATCCAGAGGGCCGATGTGTCACTTTAATTGCATTTAGCATTCACAATATTGAAATGAAATTCATGTATTTTAAAGTCTTTACTCTGTTACTCTGTACAGAGGCAACTGAATGAGTTTATATTTATACATGATTTATATTTGTACGTGAAGTGTGATTTTTCTTAATGAAGGCACATCAAATTTCATTTAATTAAGTTTCTCTCTCAATGAGTATTAGTAGATAAAAATTCGGCTTAACAGCTCGCATGTTAACAGTGAACGCAACATGCGTTTATACACTTCGTATGTGCGCTTGTATCTCTGGTTCGGTTGTGAAACGCGTCGTTGGCTCGCACGTACGATATCTCCGCTTTAAATGGGAGCATTAGGGCCGATACGGCATGTTTGACTTTGGTCGGCAGTGCGCTGGCCTCGAAGAGGTTAACGTCGACTACAGACAGCTGCCGGCGCGATGCAACATGCATCACGCCGTGAATCTTAAAATGCGCATTAGGGGAGATTATTTCTCGATTTAAAATCGGGGTTGTCGTTACTCTTTTCGGGTTATACTTTCTAGAATGAACGATATGATTTGTTCGAAGAGATTTAAATCACGTCAAAATTGTAATATATTTTTAAATTGAACGTATCTTCATTTTTTTAATTTATAGTCTTTTTTTTTACTTTTTATTGAAATTTTTGAGAGACACAATTAAGTTCTAAAAAAATTTTCTAACACTAAGCAGCACATCTAAAAAGAGATACAGAATTCGCTCGACGGTGAATAACCTGATTGAAAATTATTATGGAGCGTATCGAGTTGATCTTTTTACTGCTTATTGAGAGAAAACAATGTTATACATTTGACCTCGGACCCTAAAAAAATCTTTCGCATTGTTGCGAAAGTTTATTTAGTGTGTGCCATTTAAAAAATGTCCCCGATTTGGCAAGCCTAGACCTAAAAAAAGCTATAGTGTTTCGGCTAAAAATTAATACGGCATGCTACCCTTACATAAACACGTAAAAAACCTGGTGTTGCGTAGCTGAAATATAGAGGCAGAAAAAATGGTGCGTCCTATAAAAATATACAATACCGTTGTTAAAAATAGTCAAAGACGAGAGTCCCGGTTGAGAATTGCACGTAACGGGATCTCCCAATTCTGGAATGCTGTTTTTTGACCTCACTGTTACTGTTGTCTTCTAAAAGCATAAAAAAGTCAGCATATTCTTTGACGATAATATTAAATCTAGTTTACCGTTTTATTGCCCAATTTTTTACGTAGAAGAATAGTTTTATTACTTTAAGGAGAAAGTAATGTTCCTAAAAAAATTCGACTCGAGGTTTCTTACTACCTTACCTGCTGTGGCAAAAATGTATCTATTACATCTTGTTTAAGAAAATATTTGTAAGTAAATAATCTCTTAAATATACCTACTAATTTTCTTATCTTCTTTCCCGTTCGAATAATAAATAACACATAAATTGTCTTTCTTTAAATTGATAATTAATACAACATTTATCAACTCTACGTTTTTCTGACTAATTTAAGATGGGCGTGTATGAGTGAATGAAATGAATGAAATGAATAGGAACAAGATTTATTTTTTTATATCCTAGCCTTGCTTATATAATACTTGTCAGTAACGCTCTTGTATAAAATTAGATGAAGGGCAAGAAACGGTAAAATATGTTTTTTTTCTGTTATATGTAGACTGACCCATATAATACGAAAAATTGATGCCTTTCTCAGTTTTCTCCGAAGAATCATAAAATAGTGAAAAAGGGCTCAAAATTTCTGCACATATTCTTTCATTTTTGAATAACGGACTATCCATAGCAAAAGAGTTGATTTTATGCCGTTAACCCTTTCTTTGTAATAAAGTTATTCCTTCGTTTCATCGAAGAAAGCGAAAAAAAAACGGAACGGAAAAAGGCAATAAAAATCGTACTGGGTTTACCGATATCGACTGGACCGCTGCAATATAACTTAACCCTTAAAGTTAAAACCGAGGAAACGGGTTGCCGTATGGTAAACGGTCCTGGGAAAGCAACTTCGCTAAATTCATAAAGAATCTCACTGCGCGGCAGAGTAAGCCGGCGCTCGTAAAATGTACTTTGCTATTTTTACTCGCTGACGTCCATGTAAAAAAATAATATTTCGGTACGGTACATGCAAACGGTAAAAATTTACGCAAAAACAACGCTTGGAAAAAGAGGCCGAAAAAATTAACGGTACCGCGGACGAAAGCCTTTCTTCGTATCGAGAAACCGTTTTTGCAAGAGACCTGTGAATTTTATTCGACTTTGGGAAAAAGATTTTTCGCCTCCAAGCGTATCATTTGTTATACTTTACCGAAACTATTTTTCAACCGGATCTACGCTTTTCCGTTATACTTTCAAAACTAAATTCCGTTATACTCTCAAAACTAAATTCGTTCACGCTACAAGAGTACAAGTTCAAAGAACTTTTTTTTGAATATACATGTATTATTGAGATGTTTTTTAGACTCACATGAAATATGTTTTTTAAAATACAGATTTACAAAAATTTTTTTTACTTGTGTAGATACTTTTTCATTTTATTTGTTAAATATATAATGTACTATTATAATAATATATACACGTATACTGCGATATTGTTATTTTATACATTTGAATTGTCTTCAAGACTAAAAGCATCGGAAAGTATTCTTTATTCTTCTATACAACAGTAGCCCTTAGCGGAAATGATGTTAAATTCTGAATAGAACAGCCATAAACAGGTTTAGTAGCATTGTATAAATTTTTGTCAGATCAGTATGGTTTAAATATTTCGTCAGAGTCCCGCGATCATCGTTCTCCGACTTCTAAATTGGATCGGGGGTTGCGAATACCCGTCGGATGGTTTTATTTGAAGTCAGGTTAAATTACGAGACCGATGGACGACGCAGCCGGCGGGCGTGAGCGGCAAGGTGAAAAGCACGGCTCGAAGGAGATTTAATACGATCACCGCGCGAATATCACACCCCGGACCCCACCCCTAGAGAGTGTCCCCCGACTTCATCGGCCAGGTGCTCGTTGTCATGCACTCCCGTGTACGATATTGCCATGGAGTGGGTGGCGGCTGTGAGGTGGGGAGGGGAGGGGGTGGTGGTTGTCGCAGCTCGCGGGCGTTCATTAGCGGCTGCACAGGGTGGATCTCGGAATTCGCGTAGCAAGGCTTTCCGCGGGGAGGCGGTGATAGGAGCGTGGACGAGGAAGGAACGAGAGGAAGCCGGAGAACGAGAAGGAAGGAGATAAAGCGCACTCCACTCGCCGGAGAGTTAATCCACGTGTGAAATTCGAGTGACCCCTGACCCCTGACAAAGTGCCTGCCTTTCTCCCCTCTGTCTCCTCTCCGCCATACCGTTTCTCGCATCTCACTCGTGTTGCGTGTATCGGGCTTCAGCTACCGTGATTCTCTCTATCGGGACGAAGGAATGCCACCGGACGAATGTCGTTTGTCGTATTGTTGTCATTTGTCGTTCGAAAATTTCACATACACCGTTTTCTCCGAAATATCGTGAAATGCGATTCGTACAATAATTGATTAATGATTAAATTTGATGTATATTTGTGCGTATATATATAGCCGTCACAACTTATATCAGTAAGAGCTACGATAAGTCAATATTACATCGTATTAGAAATCGTATGTAGCAATAAACATCTTTATTCTTGGACGTGGAAATATATATAGCTCAAAAATTTGTCAGCGTTCTCTCGAGAAGCTCTCGTGTCCCAGTAGGTAGCAAAACATTCTCGCCTACGTGAGGTTTTACATCACTGACCGTTGATTACATTCTTTCGAGGTTTGGACGATCTGTAATGCGTTGACGACAATCTTGGGTTACGTTCTTCTTGGAGAAGGTTCGTGGTTGTCCGTTGTGTCCATGATGCGTTTATGGCTATTTCGGGGAGCCCTGACGCGCGCGGGAGGGCTCCGGATCTGGCCACAAAATACTTTGCATTGTCAGTCCCATTGTGACAATAAGTAGTTTAGGTCTCTCCATTGAAACTTACAGTTTTCAAGGAAAAAAGGTCTGTTTTTTTGCTCCGAGAAAAACGAAACGAAGAAAAACGGCTCACAAATTGTCTGTGGGCTATTCTTATTCCATGATTCCATCTTATTCGTGACAATTGTTTCATTTTCACGATCAATATTAATTTCCGATGCCCAGTTCCTACAAATTGATTCATAAATTTATTATTTGTTACATTTTATTTTAGTTAGTTTTTCCTTTCTTCATTTTTTTTTTCCGCTGCTTTATTCGACCATGTTGGCATGCTTAAATGTAAGTAATTCTTAACAAATCTCCTGCTCCTTCCTTCTTCTTTTCGCATAAGGAACGCAGGATATTCGGAGAGGTTTTGGAAGGAAACCAGGACACGGATACCGCTGGTAGCCGGCGCGGAGCAGTCGGTTAGGTTATTGGGAAGCCGATATCTGGCCGCAGGGAGGATAGAAGAGGTCGGACGGAGAGCAGACTCGTTCGGTAGATTCGGAGGGGGGAAGGGGGGGGGGTTG